>JAODAL010020064.1:0-70419 GCA_025379985.1 Phyllomedusa bahiana
CCCCCTTTAGATACTTACTTTTAAATAGACTCTCTCAGTAGGTAGGGATATAAAATAGGTCCCCAAGTGGCGTATATTTACCCCCCAGTAGGTAGGTAATAAATCCCCTCCATAGATTGTTACAAACCCTCCCAAAAAGTAAGAAGGGTTTTGGGCCCCCCAAGTAATAAGCCCCCCAGTAGGTGAGTACATGGGGTTTCCCCCAGTTGAAAGTGGATATTGGGGTCCCCCCCAGTACTTTTGGTAATTTTTCCCCTTAAACGATAGGTAGTCTTAGCCCAGTGGTATTTAGGTACATAGGCCCCTTTATAAGTAAATAGGAATTAGGGCCACCAGAGTGGGAAATGGGAAGGGCCTGTTCTTTGATAGTTAAATAGGGCTCCAGTATAGATAATTATACAGGCACCCCAGTGTGTAGGTGTATTAGGACCCCCAGTGGGGAGTTTGGTATAACTGCCCCAGAGCTAAGTAGTTATAGGGCCTCCCCACAGTAGGAAGAAGGAATAACTGCCCGTAGTATTAGGAGGTATTTGGACCCCATATTAAAAAAAAAAAAATAATACTCACCCTCCCTGTTCCCCCCACTGAATACTTTGAGTCCAGCTATTAGGCCATCACCCTAGCCTTTAGGGCCCTGGTAAGGCCGGGCAACAGCACAAAACATCATACATTGGCCTTTTGGGCTGTGGCACTAAGGGCGAAGGGCCGGTAGGGCCTGGGGCCCCCCCCTGGCTCAGGGGCCCAGTCGAAAGGGGCAACCCACGGATACTTTTAGCTAGCCCTTTAAATTTGTATGCATGTTCCCCGGACGCGCATATAGATATAGAGGTGAAAGCAACGTTGAACTTGGGCCCACTGAAGGAACCCCAGCCCCCCGGTGGATCTCCCGGGTGCCCCAGGAACGATTAAGAATGATAGTATAACTTGACATATTATATACACTTTTGCCACTAAAAATGCAGACACCGGCCCTTTTAAAGTAAAAATTTTAAACAAAGCACTGCAAAAAATTGTTTCCTTTAAACTGGCGTTTAATAAACTAGATAATTTCTAATCCAGCACAAAAATTTATATACGGTCATCTGACTTTAAAGAAACCGAAAATGAAAAAGAATCAATGGGAAAAGACTGTAGCTGACAGCTCCCACATGAAATGGGTTTTCATAAATTGAATGACTCGCACCAACTTTAGTGTTTCCTTATGGTGCGGAAAGGGCACAAAACAGTATGTAAGAATATCAACCTCCAATTATAACCGAACTTTGCATAAATCAACAGTAAAAGCAAATATAAGATTACGATAAGATTTCTCATGTTTTTTATTAGAAAAAGATGCTTTCTATCTCTCCCCCCTTTCTACTTATCTGTGCACTTGATCATAAATCACTGAGGGAATACATCTTCTGGGACCTCAGCTTCACTGAGAGCTCAGGTTACAGCTGCCCGTAGCTGTCTATTGAGAGGTGCGGGGGAGGACGGAGTAGAGACACAAAGACACACAGAGATGGTGATTTTTTTTAAATCTGAACTCTGTGCTGGACTGCTAGGCTGATTTTCACTGCTGGATAATGTCATCCATGCTGTTTGTATGACTCTCTTAGGGCTTGTCCCCACAGCACTGGTTTTTAGTCGGATTTACAGACGTAAAAAAACCGTCTGTAAACCGACTGTCAACCTTTTTACATTGACTTAAATAGAAAATCCGTGCAGCAGTCCATACTGCGCAGATTTGTGCCATAACGAAAAATTTAGAACATGTTCATTCTGCCGCCTGGTTTTCAGGCAGAACATGAACATGTCAATATGAAAGGGGACAACTTGAATCCGTAAATCGCAAACAATAGCCATCCCCCTATGTGCCAAAAAATGACAAAATACTGGATAATCTTACCAGTATTTTGTCATTGTTGCGTGAATGCACCCTTAGGGCTTGTTCACACGGCGTTTTTGTGATCCGTTTTACGGATCCGTTTTACGAATCCGCAAAACTGATCTAATAATTGTCAGTGTGATTAACATTGAGTTGAATGGCAAAGGCGCATCGCAGTTCCCACGGGAGATCACGATGCGCTGTTGAGGGCTCTCCTGCACGGCGCTTGTCGCAACCGCGTTATGATTTTACATGTCAATGCTTCTGGCGGTTTACGCAAGTGAAAGACAATAGGAGATAATGGAGTCCGCTTTTGGCACTTGTCCAAAAGTGCTCCACACTCCTGGTACGTAACAGCTGCGCTTTGCATCCTGAAAGCGGATGCGAAAAGCGCAGTGAGCAGGGCTGGATCGCGGGATGGGGCGCAGGTGAGTGGCGGCTGGATGGCGGGACCGGCGCGGCTGCTGGTACGCGGGGCAGGTGGGCGGCGGCGCCGGTCGCGGGGCGGGTGTGTGGCGTGGGGGCTGGTGCGCGGCGGCGCGGGGGAGCGGGGGCTGCTGATCGGCCCGTGGACGAGGTGACTGGAACGAGGTGCTGCTGTGGGAAAATGAGAATGAGCTGGGACGAGTGCTGCTGTGGGAGGACTGAGCTGGGACGAGGTGCTGCTGTGGGAGGACGAGGTGAGCGGGGACGTGGTGCTGCTGGGGGAGGACAAGGTGAGCTGGACGAGGTGCTGCTGTGGGAGGACGAGGTGAGCTGGGACGAGGTGTTTGCTGGGGAGGACAAGGTGAGCTGGGGCAGGTGCTGCTTTGGGAGGACGAGGTGAGCGGGGATGAGTGCTGCTGTGGGAGGACGAGGTGAGCGGGACGAGGTGCTGCTGTGGGAGGATGAGATGAGCTGGGACGAGGTGCTGCTGTGGGAGGACGAGGTGACTGGGACAGGTGCTGCTGTGGGAGGCCGAGGTGAGCGGGGACGAGGTGCTGCTGTGGGAGGACGAGGTGGGGCTGGGACGAGGTGCTGCTGAGAGCTGGGAAACGAGGTGCTGCTGTGGAGGACGAGGTGAGCTGGGACAGGTGCGCTGAGAGCTGGGACGAGGTGCCGCTGTGGGAGGACGAGGTGACTGGGACGAGGTCTGCTGGGGGGAGGACGAGGTGAGCTGGTGACGAGGTGCTGCTGTGGGGGGACGAGGTGAGCTGGACGAGGTGCTGCTGAGAGCTGGGACGAGGTGCTGCTGAGAGGAGAGAGGGGAGAGAGACTGACTGACTGACTCTCCCCTCCTTCTGAAAACCCCATCTGGAAAGCGGATTCGTAAAACGAAAGTGAAAAAGCATTCAAAACGGATCCAAATAAAAGTACCCAAATGCTGCGTTTTGCGGATCCGCTTTCCGGATGCGTTTTTCAAGTGCCAAAAACGGATCCGTAAAAAGGATCCAAAACGCCGTGTGAACAAGCCCTTACTCCCCCAAACCCCCACCGTGGCGTGTTATTGTATAATTGTAAGGCCTCGTTCACACGGCTTATTTCTGTCAAGGATTTCAGCCGTATTGCGCGCCGTACTGCGCTGCAGTACGGCTGAAATCCGTGCCAGGCTTAGGAACCCAAAAGTTCTCATAGGAACTAGGGATTCCGCTCTCCCCCCGGCAGGGTACGCGCCGGGGAAAAAAAGCTGTCATGGGGTGGCGAGTTGCCGAAAGGAATGGGCGAATTGATTCTAACGAAGTGAATTTCTTTTTAAAATTTTCAGAAAAACTTGGGTTCGCAATGAAGTCAAGTTTGGGGGTATTCGGGGTGAACGAAGGGTTTTTTTATTGATAAAAGGGCCCTGCCAACCAGGGCCCCACTGGGAAAAAGCACTCTGGGAGGAAAAAGGGGCATTCCTGCATACATGGCGAGATGAAGCCAATCAGAGCCCGGCGGGATTCTGGACGTCCCCGCACTATATAAGTGGGGCGCACCCGGGAGCCACACTCCTCTCACTGGCCATCGGGAAGGGGCTCTGCGGCTGTTGTGATACTCTTAAAGAACTGATTTTAATACGCTTTTTTTTGGGGGGCGCCAGCTTGTTTCAGAGACTGCTTCTTTTAACGTTCTATTTCTGTTTTTTTTGGGGGATTGGATCGAAGCCAGTGTCGTGCACTCACTGTTTTAACATTTTAATGATCTCTCACAGACATTGAGTACCCCAAGGGTGAACAAACCATTCCTGTTGTATTATTTTAAAAAAACAGCGTTTTTACAAACAAATACCACTTCATTTTTGGCTGCTCAATTCTTTTGCCAATTACCCCCAAGTTTTTAATTTAAGCGTTTTTTTTCTGCTGTGGTGACTCCAAGAAACCGTCTTTTTTTACCCCAAAAAATACAAATTTTCTGAGCAAATTTACAACGAAGGTTAATTAAAATTTTTTCCTTGTTGTGTAGCGTAAAAAACAGCCATTGTAACACCACAAAGCTCGTATTTGTGGTTTCTCAATTTTTTGGCACAATTTAATCCCGGGGGTAATTAAACGTTGTTTTTCTGCGTGGTGAAAAAAAAACGTTTTTCCCCCGCCAAATATTTTAAAAATTTTCCCGTACCCTAATTTACAAGCGAAGTTAATTTCAATTTTTTTCTCTGTTGTGTAGCGTAGAAAACACGCCTTTAACACGCACAAAGTCGTGTTTTTTGGGGTTTCTCAATTCTTTTTGCGCAATTTAATCCAGGGGTTAAAAAAGGTTGTTTCGTTGTCTCAGTAAAAAAAACTTTTTTTTTTCACCCCCAAGAAGAAATTCTGTGCCAATTCATATTTCCAAGGTTAATTTTAAACCTGTTTGTGCTTTTATATTCAGTAAAAAAACAGAGTTTTTAAAAAGGGACAAAAGTAATTTTTTTGCCATTTTTGGAGCGCAAAATTTTTCCAAGGGTTACCCCTTGTTATGGGTTTTTTTTGGGGTCAAATACAGGGTTTAAATTTTTTTACAGATATCTTTATCAAACGTGTCTGACATTTTAGAACAAAAAGTATGTCAAAGAGAGGTGGACGCTCTTCACCTGAAGTGGCAATGCACAAACATTCCAGGCTCAGGGCGCGCCGCAAGGGGGGGTCGCAGCAGGGGTCACTCGGTGAGGCCCCAAGCCGCTGTCATCTAGCGCCCGGTACTGACAGCAAACCCCAAAGGTTCTTGATTGGTTACTAGGTCATCCACTTCCCCCCAAGACATCTGCAACCCCACCAAGAGTCGGTGGGAACAACAACAAAACCCTTATTGGGTGGCCCGGGGGCAGGTCCGGGCCCCCATGTCCCAACCCGCCTCTTCCCATCCGGTTCCCTCAGCCCCGAATTACATGTGGTTGGGTCAGCGCCACTAAAAGGAAAGGGTGAAAATTTTTGAGGAGGGCAGTCAGCCTACTTGGGGCGAAGAAAGGGGCCCCTACCCCCGTTTCTTGCAGTAGGCGGCAAAGAAGTTTTGAAGTGGTTGGGAGGTCAGTTGTGAAGGTCCCTCGGGCAACCAAGCCGGTGTGAGGACAGCAGTGACGATGAAATACAAAAAGTGATGGGTGTAGCCGACCGCACTTGGGAGCCGGGGGAGGCAGGGGTTCTCATCGTCAGGGGGGTTGTAGGGGCCTAAAACACCGGGCTCGGGCCCTTTTTTGTTTTTTTGGGTGGGCTGGGTTCACACGACATTTTTACGCCCATTTTGAAAATGGGATGTTTTTTTACAGAGAAAAAACCTTGGTTCCTGTCACTATTTTCTGCACTTCCCCACGAAACCCGTCCATCTCCTCACATCACTGTACAGAAAAATCACCAATGACAAATTTTACTTTTTTTAGAAAATTTTCACCTTTCATATGACAAAACCCCTAAACAGTCACCAAAACAAACACCGATACATGGAGCAAATCTACCAGAACAAGTGATTGTTACTAAAGACGTCTCCTAACAAAACCAAGACCCAAAACTATTACTACTTAAGGTCAAATATCCTGCCAGACCCGGGACCAAACGCGACTCCCACAAGTGACTATCCACTAGCACACAGGCCCTAGAGACATAAATTACCGCCATACAGTGACCATATAGTGGGTAGGGATACAATTTTTGTAGACTCTGTCAAAATATAAGTGATAACACTGCAGTTGTACATTTAGTAACTCACCTAGACGTCTTTTCTGATCAGCCGTCGTTCACGGTTCCCTTTTCTTCTCCATTCCGGTTCACACCTTTCATGCTGATTGCTCCCGGCCAATACTTGTCCCTGAGGATTTGCACACAATATCTTAGAATCCTCACATTATCCATGAAACCCTTAATTATAGGTATTATCAGTCCCTTCAATTAGTTATATAGGGGACTTGAAGCAAGTATATGGGGGCCGACAGCAGTATATAGGGGGCACAGCTAAGTAATACAGGGGGCACAGGCAGTATATAGGGTGGCCACAGTCATGTAATATAGGGCACTGGCATTATATGGGTGCACTGGCAGGTATATGGGGGCCACAGCAGTCATATGGGGCGCACAGGCAGTATATAGGGGCACAGGCAGCATATGGGTCCTAAGTCAGGGAAATGGGGGCCACCGGCAGCGTATGGGGGCACAGGCAGGCGTATGGGGCATCAGCAGGTATATGGGGGCCAAAGGCAGCATATAGGGGCCACAGGTAGCAATTAAAGTGCACTAGCAATGCATTATAGGGGACAGGCAGCATATGGGGCCACAGGCAGGATAGTGGGGCCACAGCAGGATATGTGGCCACAGCAGGCTATTATAGGTGGCACAGACAGGATATGTGGGCCACAGGCATATATGGGGTGCCACAGGCAAGGCATTATAGGGGCACTAGGCAGGCCATTATAGGGCACAGGCAGGGATATGGGGCCACGGGCAGTATAATGTGGGCCACAGGCAGTATAATGGGGTCCACAGGCAGCATTAAAAGGGGGCACAGGCAGCCATTATAGGGGTCAAACAGGCAGGGATATGGGGGCCACAGCAGGGATATGGGGCCACAGGCAGGGGCATAATGAGGGGCACAGACAGGGATATGGGGCCACGGGTAGTATATGGTGGGGCCACAAGGCATATATGGGGCCACGCAGCCATTATAGGGCACATGGCAGCCATTTATAGGGGCACAGGCAGCCAATTAAAGGGGGCACAGGCGAGTGGATACAGGGGGCCACATACATGTGGAATTGGGCCACAGGCAGCCATTATAGGGTCACAGGCAGCCATTAATAGGGGCACAGGCAGGGATATGGGGCCACAGGCAGGGATAATAGGGGGCCACAGGCAGGCATATGTGAGGGCACAGCAGTAAATATGGGGCACTGAGGCAGTAAACGCTTAAAATGATGAACAACATTAATACACACCTTAACTCCCCCCGGCGGAGCGCTTGGGCCTCCTCCTCTTCAGCCGGCGCGCTCGGCACCCGTCTTCCCTCGGCTGCGCACGGCCTATGACGCGCTGTGCGCCCGAGGAAACAGGCCGCTTCGCGATGACGTATGTCACGCGACGCCTGCCGGCTGAGGCGCACGGGGCCGCGCGGGTCCTCAGCGCTGTGAGGACCCGGCGGCCCCGCTGTGTTCGGACCCTGCGGGTCCGACACTGTCTGACAGGGGCGAGGGAGCCGCTTCGCTCCTCTGGCTCCGCGAGAAAAAAGCCCTCAGCTTTTTGGTGCGGTCCGATCGAGCGCGCACATGCAGCAAAGGGGCCATCGGTGCTGGCCAGGCCCAGCGCAGAGGCCTGGAGCCCGGAGACTCGGGGCAGCAAGGCTGGTTTTTATATTCGGGGCCCGACCCCCGAATAAACAGCCTAGGCGACGCCCCTGATACATCGTCGAGTAAAGAGGGCGACAGCTTGCGCTCAGGCAGCGTGCGCACCAGCAGTGGGGTATGTGGGGCCGTTGCGTCAGCAGGATCGCAGCAGTGTGAGGTCGGGAGCCTAAGCTGGCCACAAGGGTAAAAAAACCCGCTTCGCAGGTCCAAGAATGTATCGGCACAGGGCTCAGCGAGGGCAGCGGTGGCAGTAGTCCACTCAGTGCGGAGCGTTTGCGGTAAAATCCAATACACTGGCGGTGTGGCCAGTTCTTTGCTAGAGGACCCCTGGAGGAGCCGAATATGGGTATATGTAGAATCTTGTAAGGCAGACAGTGAAGCGTGCCATGGGAGCTAAAGATGGCACCACGGCCCAGCGACAACACATGCAGTGTCCACCATCCGTTGCCTGGGAGAAACGTGGCACAGCTGTGGTGGTCCATCCTGCCGCCGCAGCAACAGCAGCAGCAGCGCTGCAATTACGTCGGCAATAAGCCGTGTGAACCGTGCCTAATTATGCTTTAACCCCTTAACGACCAAGCCTAACTTTTTTTTAATTTTAGTTTTTTTCCTCCTCGTCTTTCCAGAGCCATAACTTTATTTTCTCATTAACATACACATATGGGTTTTTATTTTGCGGGACAAGATGGACTTTTTTAATGGTGTCATTCATTGTACCAGGAATATACTGAGAAACCACCAAAAAATCTAAGTGGGGCAAAATGTGAAACAATCCGCACTTGCACCATGTTTGCGGGGGTTTTGTTTTTACGGCATTCAATCTTCAGTATAAATAATGTGCTATCTGTATTCTACAGGTTGACACGAATCCGGCAATACCAACATACTACTAACATGTATGGGTTTTTTCATCATGTTTTGTGGTATCATAAAAAAAGTTTTTGTATTTTTTCAAGTTTTTGTCTCTGCACCACTGTTCTGCTACCAACAACTTTTTTTGTACTCAACCGTTTGGACTTTGGATGAGGATGAATTTTTGTTTTCGGTGCCTGAAGTGACTTTTTATTGGGTACCGGAGTTTTGAAATACATGGACGTGTTTGATCACTTTTGTTCCAACTATTAGAGGACGTGAAATCACCCAAAATAAACTGAACTTCATTTTGCCTATAGGTGTTTCTGCGTTTGGGATAAAATATGTAATATTATTAACGATTAAACTTTTCAGGACGCGTGCTACCAATTACTTGTATGTAAAACTATGAGATCCACCTTGGGTGCTGTTCACGGACTTAGAAGGCGTTGATCGGTTAATTATAATGCAATAGTGTGTGACAAATAGTGTGTAAAAAACAGAAGTTATGGGGCGCACAGTTTCTCATACTTTTTAGACGAGTTGTTTTGTAGGCGGGTGTCTAATGATAAAGGACATTGTGGAGCCAATCCGACGGTTGTTACTCTGCGGTGGGAGTCAGCTGCAATTAGACAGCTGGCATCCGCTGTCTAATGTAGCCTACAAAGTCCCGTTACTGCCATCAGGTATGTGATACATAGATCTAGACACGAGTAGGGGTTAAAATTTTAACCTCATAGGAAAACTAATTTTAATGGTAAACCATTGCCTTCCAAAGCAAATGTGCCTCCACAGCTGGGAATTGGCGCTGACTACTCCGTAATGAGCAGAGTTTTAATGCCTCGTCGCACACTCCAGAGGACAAAATATTTTTTGTAAGAGATTCTATATCAGAATATCATCCGTATTTTGCATTAGTTTGTTTTGGGGATTTTTTATGTCTTAACGGTTATAGGATTTCCACCATCCCAATCAATTGAACAGTTCTATAATCCCCGTATGTGTAATTAAATTTTGCCCAGGTTTTCGATTTGAAATCTGGGCTTCAGAAAATCCTAGCTGTGTGGACTACAGCTCTTATTTCTATTGCGGTTTATTGGGGATTTTGCAGTCGGATTTTGCGGATCTAAATACCGAATCCGACTTGAAAAATCTGACGAGTCAATCACTGACGTGTAGACTTATGTTAAAGATATCTCCGAGCTTTGTAACCCTTTTAAGCCCTGTACATGTTCATGGATTTCACTACTGTGTTACGAGATTGTAGCAGAACTAAACAGAACCAGAGTAATGCACCATGATATTCACGGGCACAGAAGTTACAGGATGAGAGCAGATAACGACGAAAAGCTGTGAGTATCAATGGTCAAGCAGTACTCTACTACATCTGTTCTTCAAGTTTGTGGTCCACCGAGAGATACACGTGAACTGGTTGAGATCAACAGTATTCAAATCAGTCCCAAGGTCAAAAGCCAGGCAGTCAACGATGTGTCTGAGCCAGAACTAACCGGTAGGATCCAAAATCAAAAGTTAGGGAAAGCTGGATCAAAACCAAGATCAAAGACACATAGAGGATCATGCAGAGCAAAGTCAAGGACAACTTGAGATAATATCAGGAAATCTAACAAGTGTGTAACCAGATGGGTAGACAAACAAACCGGGTCATGCACCATAACAAAATAGAACAGCACAACAGATAGCAAGGCCCAATAACTGTCAGGGAAGAAGTGGACATAAGGTTAAATGTTCACACAGCATGTCTTGGGAGTTACGTTTTCGATCCGTGTATTGGATGTGTTGTATTTTGAGCTGCATCAAAACACACCTCTAGTAGATTTAAAATTGGGCCTCTGCTTGCATCAAACGGATCAAGAATTGACAAGTGCAATTCTTTGAACGTATACCCTGAAAGACACATCAAAAGACGCATGTAAAACTCGTCTAAACGCTGATCGTATTTTTACATTAAAAGCAATATAAATCACACTGCACATTGTTAGATGCGTGTTTGGGTCCATTTAAAGGTCCGAAACACGGATGCAAACATGCATCTAAAAACGTATGCAAAAACGCAGTGTGAACATATGCTAAGGGTGCTTTCGCACAGAGCATTGTTTTGGTGAGTTTTTGGTGTGTTTTTTTGTACAGAAATGTACAGTATTAACCCCTTACCGCCGGAGCCAGTTTTGGCCTCTCTGACAGAGCCCCATTTTTGAAATCTGTCATGTGTTACACTTTATGTGAGAATAACTTTTTGGCACTTCCCTATCCATGAGATTCAGAGATTGTTTTCTCGTGATCCACATTTCTTCAAGATAGTAAGAAATTTGGTCCAAAAAATGATGTTTATTTGTGAAGAAATTATTCAAATTATCGGAAAAATTTGAAAAATTTACTCAATTTCAAACTTCAAAAAAATTTCTGCATGTAAGGAACAGATAGTTTATTCCACTCAAAATAATTGTATAACTAGCATCTACCATATGTCTGCGTATATGGCATCATTTTTGTTTAAATGTTCTTTTTTTTTTTTTTACGACATAGGGGGCTTAATAAATTTAGTAGTAATTTTCACAATTTTCAAGAAAATTTTTGCAATATACAGTATTTAGGGACCAGTCCAGTTCCTAGACGTTGACTTGATTGACTCTGTAATGTTAGATACCTCCCATAAAGGACCTCATGCTAAGAAAGTACACCCCTTTTAGTAATTCCAAAATCCGGCATTTAGGAAGTTTATTAACCCATTAGGTGTTCACAGGAATTAAAAGGCAAAGTGGAAGTGAAATTTCAAAAATTTCACTGGTTTTGGTTGCAGAATATCAATTTTTTATACATTATTGACAAGAATATGGTAAACTGTGGATCAGGGAATATGCAAAGTTAATATTGATTCCCCAGATTCTGCCGTTTTCAGAGATATCCCATATGGGCCCTATTGTCCTACTTTGGCTCAACCACAAAGGCCCCCATAATAGGAGGAGCACCTACTGGACTCTGGGGCCTCAATTTTCATTAACGATTTTATTTAGGGGCCATTTCAGGTTTGCGGACACCCTAATGTGCTAAAACTTAAAAAATAACCCTAAAAAGAACCCCCCATATGTAAACTACACCCCTTACGGAATAAAGTCCAGGACCAGGTGTAGTGAGATATATTCGACCCCACAGGCGTTTCACAAAATTGTTTTTAGCGTGTCGGGCTCTGAAAATAAACAAATATATCTTTTTCCAATAATCTGCAATTTTAGGCTGAAAATGTTCATAATTTTTACAAGCGAATCTTGGAAAAAATGCCCCAAAATTGTTGTTAATGGCAATTGTCATCCAAGTTCGGCAGATACCCTACATGTGGGTGTAAACTGCTGGTTTCGGGCGCATGGCAGGGGGTACAAGGAGGGAGCGCTATTTTGGCTTTTTGGCCGTCACGATATTGGTGTGTGGCCATGTCGTCATCTGCAAAGCCCCAAAGACTAGACAGGTGAAACCTTCCAGAAGTTGCCCCATTTTGTGATTCAACTCCCCTCAGTGGATCTCATCTAAGGGTGTATTTTTGCATTTTGGGCGCACAGGTGGTTCCGTAGGTTTTTTATATTAGCATTGAGCCATGGAAATGTAGGGGGAAGACCAATTCCCCATTGTTTTTGGGCTTCAATTTTTTAAAGTATTCGCCATACGGATATAAGACAGGATAACTTTAACTATGGGGGTCGGTACAAAGTTACAATGATATAAATTTTATATTGTTTTGTTTTAGTTTTATTACTTTTACAAATAGAAGCCAATTTTTATAAAAAGTTGCGTTTTTATGTTGTCCTATTCTGACAGCCATAGCTTTCTTAATTTTTTGCATATGGAGCTGCTTGTGGGCTTGCTTTTTACGAGATGAGTTGATGTTTTTATTGGTACCATTACGGGGGGTATGTGATGCTTTGATCACTTTTTATTAAGGTTTTTGTGAGGCATTTTGTATAAAATACAGCAATCCTGGTAGTGTTTTTTTTTTGTTTTTTTTTTACAGCGGTCACTGTGCGGTATAAATGACATGCTAGTTTTGCTCAGCAGGTTGATACGATTACAGCGATACCACATTTATATATTTTTTACTGCTTTTACACAATAAAAACACTTTTATTTGAAAAGGAAAATACATTTTTGCATCAACGCAGTCTGAGAGCCATAACTTTTTTTTATTTTTCTGTTTATGGAGCTGTATAGGGACTTTTTTTTTGCGGGATGAGTTGACATTTTTATTGGTAACATTTTTGGGGGGACAAGACTTTATGATTGTTTTTAAATCCGTTTTTTGGAAGGCAGGGTGAAGAAAATACTGCAATCCTAGCAGTGTTTTTTATTTTTATTTTTAATAGCGTTCACCGTGCAGTATCCGTGACAAGTTAGTTTTACTCTGTGGGTTGAGACGATTACGGTGATACCCAATTTATGTAGTTTTTTTATTTGAAAGCACAATTTTTTTGAAAAAAAGTGTTTATTGTGTAAAACAATATTTATGCATCGCTATCTTCTAATAGTCAGAACTTTTTAATTTTTCCGTATACAGAGCTGTGTAAGGACTTTTTTTTGCGGGATGAACTGACGTTTTAATTGGCATCACTTTGATGTTGATATGAGTTTTTGATGACTTTTTACTCCATTTTATGTGCTGCGGGATGAACAAAAATCGCAATTCTGTGACTTTTTTTTTTTTTTTTTTTACGGCCTTCACCGTACGGGTTAAATAAAATGACAGATTTATAGGGTGGGTCACAACGCACGCGGCGATACCAAATATGGGTACTTTATTTATTTTTGATCTTTTCTGGGGCGATTTGCATTTGTAAAGGGGAAAAGGGCGATGTACGTGTTTTTATTTTATTTTTTGTATTTGTGTTTTACTTTTTTAAACTGTTTTTTTTACTTTTTCACACTTTTTACACTTCTCCCCAGGGGGGAATTGCATGAACGATCGTCAGATCGTTCATGCAATAGGAGATCAGCATACAGTTTATAGCTGTATGCTGGTCTCCATGGCAACTGTCAGTCACGCTGCCCACAATGCATTGTGGGCATCGTGACGTCACCAGACAACCCGGATGCTGTCATTCAGAATCCGGGCTGCCTGGTAGGAGACCAGTACCGGCGCTGAAGCGCCATTACTGCGCCGGATCTCGGGCGGCAGGAGCTCACTCCTGCCGCCCGCAGCCGCGATGTCGCGACCACAATGTCGCGACATCGGGGGGATAATCCCCGGCGGCCGGAGCGCACTCCGGCAGTGGGGGATGCGGCATGATGCCAGCGGTAATATACCGCCGGTTCCATGCCGCGATCTTGCGCGCTCCGCTTGTGAGCGCGCAAGATCGCCTTGACGTATTCATACGGCAATTTGCGGGAACCCCTACCCGACATTGCCGTATGAGTACGATAAATGTCGGTAAGGGGTTAATTGCTGTGCCTTTCTGCACAAAAAAATGGGTCCAAAAACTCACCAAAAAATACTCTGTGTGAAAGCACCCTAACAGGTTTGAATAAGGAGCCTCATTTAGTGATTAGTCTACTTATCAAGCCTCCCAAAATAAAGCATAGTCAGTCTTACAGGTTGCCTGCTAAGGGTGATAAGCCCATGGTGGACCATACACCTCTGCTGTCTGATTTTTTTTTGAGGGTTCTGGTAAGGGGCTATAATCTTGTGGCTGATCAAATGCCATGAAGTCCAAACTACTAAACAGGTTTTCCTCTCTGTACAGTAATTACTTTCTTACATTATTCAGCTGGCATAAAAGGTCTTTCTACTCTGCAATGTTTATTGGATATGTAAAACAGCTTTTCTCCTGATGGAAGAGAGCTCTCTGGTGCCACCTAAAGTTAAAGACCTTGCATGTGAAACTTGCAAATTAAAGAATAAACATTTTCACCATTGGTGATTATTACAAATTCTGTAGCAATTCGTTTTAACTGCTACCTTAATAATCCATAGTGTATAGCTCATCCCAAGGGGATACGACCAGTGATGAAAGTTCCTCAGTCCAGGTCGCACATACTCAGACAGCACCTCTCCTATCACACAGCTACTGTCAGTCTCTTCCCTGCTTAGTAATCACACTCACTCACTGCTGAACCCCAGATGATGTAATTTTACTCTTGTCCTCTGTATTCCTTAGTAATTAGTCAAACAAATGCAAAGAAAAAGAAAAAAGATACCTAAATCATATGTGCATTAAAACCCAAAAAAACTCCCATTTTGGAAGGAAAGAATCAAACCACTTGGAAATTGTAGCTACTTTAAATCTTACATAAACAACCTTTTTTTGAAAAGTGAGCGCACTGGGGGGAAAAGGGTAATTGATGTAAAGCCTTTGGGCCCATGGTATCCTTCAAACAATTCATACACCCCCCTTTTAAACAAATTAAAATCTAAAGCGGGAGAGCCGGGCATGAAATCCCTTCATGGAAAACCCCTTTGAAGAATGCTCAAAACATGCTGTTTCTTGAGCCCTCTTCACACCCATTTTAGGTTTTCATTCAGGCTGTGGGTGTTTTTCCAGAAAGATGAAACCCAAGCTCGGGCTTTTTCTAACTTTTCCCTGTTACATGAGATGTTTTTGGGAGGTTTAAACTGCAGTTCACAAGGTAACAACAAAATAAATAAGTCCTGGGGCTATTGATAAACTAAACGGGAGTGACTCTCCTTTATCATGCTTGGCCCAATTTCAGAGGGGTTAAACCCCCCGGGTGCTGAGGTGAAAACAGGTGCCTATGAATAGGTTTCATGGCATTATTATCTTTTAGAGCTTGCTGCTCTAGATCCTTTTTGTCATTTCCAACAGAGCATATGTAGTGCTAAGAGATTTATTGACCATCCGGAATCCATATTGTCAGTATCTCTTTAAGAATAATAGATCTTAAGCTGTAAATTTCCCCAATTCTTGTAGGGAAGCTGCATTTGACACAGGGGGTTGCTATCGGGGCCTCGTTTTTTTGGGAACGCTGAAAATGAATAATACTACCCGCAGGTTAGAGAGTGACCATGGAACCCAGGTTTCATGCTCGGGGGTGTTTCATCAAGTCAGGGGTTTTTTTCCAGCGCCGGGTTTAAACCCTCTTAAGAACTCCATTCAAAAGGAGGGGGGCTTTATACTGAAAAAGTACTGATCTGCACTTGCTAAACTTGGCTACAATGATTTGTTTCAAGAAATATAAGCTGAGAAATTTTTGCTGGAAGTTAGAAGTAGCGGCCTGGGGGCTATAGAGGGACCCCTCCCGCCACAGTGTGGACCCCCGGGTTTTATCTCCACTTCGCTGGCGCTTTCCCCAGCTGAGTTAAAAGATAGAGATGCTGATAAGATTTTGGGGAAGCTTGGGCCTGATATGGGGGGACCCCTGCACGGGGTTGAACTCAGGTTTTCTCTCATCTTCGCTGGCCCCCGTTTACCACTGATGCCCATAATATGCTTGTAAAATTCCTGATGAAACTTTTACCCATATATAGGTGTGATGTAAAATATTTGAATCCAAAATTAGCGTGCCTTTTTGTCCTTTTATAATTTGTTTTTTTTTTGCAAAAGTATATACAATACAAACTATCTTCTTGTAGTTTATGTTAATTTTAATTCTTTATATAATAAAGTAAAAAAAGCAGGATTTGCCTTCTTTAAAGCCTAGCGACCCCCCCAATAGTTGGGAAAAAAGCATACGTGGGTTTCCAAAACCCCTGATGCATTTTAACCAGCCTCAGAGAGAGCTGTTTTGGGCAATCAAAGCAGAAAGAGGGGTCGTAACTTAGAGAAACTTAGTACACAAACATAAAAAAAATCTCCTTTATCTCCTAAACAAAGCAAAATAAAAAAACAATGTATTTGGGTAATAGTCTTCATTTACCTTTGCTTTCCCGTTTAAAATTAAACTTTTGGTAAATTAGAGCCGTAATGTAAATAAAGCTTGAGGAGATTTTTTTACACTGGTTTTTTTTATCTTTCGGAGAATTTTTTTCCCTGGTAAATTAAAATTTTTTCCTGGGGTTTTGTTTTTAATCATCATTTGGTTGTTTATCTGGATTTTTTTTTTCTCAAAATTTCAGGGCCTTTTTTTTTAAATTTGGGGTGCGGGACCTCTACGGAGGGGCATTTTTAGTACTCCCTTCTGCACTGTATAAACAAGGGGGTTCAAAAATGGGGTTTTAGACTTTTGCCTGGGGGAAAATCGCATAGTGCAACGAGGGGCCTTCAAAGGGTTTCAAGTGCTGTTGTAACGGATTGGCCTGGTTTTATTCATTTTAGATGCCACAGCGGAACACCCTTTACGTCTGGGTAGTCCTGTTTGTTTAAAAGGGGGAATTGTTGGATTTGACTGCAAGCAAAGCTATCCAAAAGGTGGTAAAAAAAGGTCTCTTCTTTTCTGCTTTTTAGGACTGGGGAGGGCGTAAAGGGGGGGAGCGCTATTTGGCTTTTGAGACAAGATTTTTTGGGGGGGCATGTCGCATTTGCAAAGCCCCCAAAGTAGCAGAACAGGTGAAACCTTCCAGAAGTCGTCCCATTTTGGATTTAACACCCCTCAGGGATCTCATCTAGGGGTGTACTGTGCATTTTGGGTGCACAGGTGTTCCATAGGTTTTTTTTTAGCATGGTGCCATGAAAATGGGGGTAAAAACGCAGTTTGTTCATTGTTTTTTGGGCTTCATTTTTACATTGTTCGCCGTGCAGTGTAAATGACAGGATAACTTTACTATGGGGGTCGGTACAATTACAATGATATAGAATTTATATAGTTTTATTACTTTTACACAATGGAAATATATCTATAAAAAATTTTGTTTTTATGTTCTATTCTGACAGCCATAACTTTTTTATTTTGCTGTGTGCAGAACTGTGTATGGGCTTGTTTTTTGCGGGATGAGTTGATGTTTTTATTGGTACCATTATGGTCAAAAGCGTCAGACTGCATCCACACGGCAAGGACATAACATTGATCGAATTCTAAATTGGATTACAATCAGAATTTTACACTCTTTTAGTTTTTTGGCCTAATGTGGGGTTTTGTTTTTTTCCTCCTTCAGCAGGATTCGGATTTTTAACATTGGAATAGTACATGTTCTATGTTTTTTGCAAAGCTGTTGGTTTTTAAATCCAAATTAAAAAAATTTGAGCCATGTAGACTACAGCTTGGATTTTCTGTTACGTTCGATAGAGATGGTTTACAGTCAGATTTTCACCAGTTTCAAAATTCATGTCAAAATCCGACTGTAAAATCATGCCGTGTGTAAGGGCTCTTGGATAAATGCGTGGACTGTCTGATTTTTATGAGAACAGTCTGACCTTAGGGGAAAGATGGAGTGCAAACAAGTTATGACACTGCAAAGGTTAATCTCCAAACATTTGTGGTTTGTAGGTAAAAAAAAAAAGGCCCAAACTACTCCTTACCAAAATAGTTAAATACAACTATACCAGATTGATGTTTTGGTTTTTATTTAAAAAAAAAAAAAAAAAGTTTTAAGTGGTACCATTTTGGGGTACCTTTGCTATCCTTGGCTTTTTGATTGCTATCAATTGTGGCATCTGAAGAGTTAAACAGCAAGGATTGGGGTAATCTCTGATCCCAGCGGTATTAACCTTGTAACACAGCCACCACCCGTTGTCTATGGTGTGGGCTCGGCTCTTAAATCTGTGCCCAATTGCTTTAGCACCCTCTGATACCAGGTTAAATATAACTTGGGAGGAAGAGGCGTGGACCGCACATCCTCACATATGTTGGATCTACTTCTCAGCAAAAATTAACAAAATTGAACATGAGGTCCTTAGTATACTTTTTGGTCAAATGGTATAAGCCGACTTGACACTTAAAGGCAAACTCGTTAAAGTGGGTCCCAACACTAATGGGGTTAGCAGTGCATGGCGACCACAGCAACAGCCACACCAGTGAGGGGCACAACCCAGTGGTCCAACAACCTCTGCTGCCAGATCTAGCCTTCCACGGCTCTGGGCTGCACCACCACACAGGCTTAGCATCACAGCAACAATGGCCGCCACACAGTACCACCACGAAAAAAAAAAAAGGAAAGGTTCCCATAGACATTCATTATCCACGGCACTTATACCGCCATGAATAATTGACATGTCACATGTCAAGGAGACGGAATCCATAGTTCTCTATGAGAACTGTGGATTACCGTAATGACTGGGACGGATTACAGCCCGTCCCAAAATAAGCCGTGTGAACATAGCCTTATACAGACTACTGCTAATTTAGAAACACCTGGGCCAAATGAGGAGTGGTGCTGATCCAAGTAAAAAAAAGAGAAAGACTTTTATATTAAAACATGGAGTAAGAGGCATGGACCACACATCCTCACATTATACGTTGATCTACTGCTTCTGATCAAAAACTTATAAAAGTGAACATGTCCCTCCATTTTTAAATATATATCCTTCCTGAACTGTGGTGATCTGAAGTTTACTCTGGAAAGTGTGGAGAATAGGGTTACTTAATGAATGAAATTTGGGAGACTTCTCTTGAATAAGAAATTAAAAGGGTGTTCCAGGTCCTAACACTGCTCGTTTGTCCGTCGGGGTACGAGTAAAAATAAAAGCTAAGACTCATACTTACCTACCTCCCGTTGACTGCCGGCTGTTGGTGCGTTCATTCACATGACGGATGCAGCCAATCACAGGCCACAGTGGTTACGTGCACAGGACATTGTCACGTGAATGATGGACATTCGCTGCTTACTTCTGGGTTAAATGTATCGGGAACCTCTGGGAGGTAACTGAGTCTTAGCTTCTATTTTTACTCATACTCGATGGACAAACGAGTAATGTGGAACACCCCTGTAAGGGAGAAAGTTACCAGGGTGATTTTGGATTATATAATCTGTATTGAGCGCTGTCAATGCTGATCTCCTCATATGCCACCGAGTTTACATGTCACATCCTCGCTTCACTCCTTTGAGCTATCACACCCGTTCTTGCTTCCTTTGAAACAGACTCTAGTTTCTAACCTGTCATGGCTATTTTTCCGCAGTCCAGTTTGGGTACTGTCTGTTTACATAGCTTTTATTGGACATTGCTGTAGTTTATAAGGACACACTGTTTTCTGTATCATTACTTATGAATTGTTGACCACCTCATTTGCATTGTGTACCTCAGTGGTAGTGACTAGCTTATGATCTTTACTGTTGTGTGGATAGCAGTATAGTTGCTGTACATCTGTCAAGTCCTAGCAAATATGATGAGACTCAAGGCTATTCTTGATGCATGCGAGTGCCTAATATGCTAATATATTCACTATTTTTCAGCTGAAGAGAAGAAAGAAGAAAAGAAGGAAGAGTCGGAGGAATCTGATGAGTAGTCCCCGGAGTCGATTGCTAAGGTCTTAACAATCGACTTGAGGCCTTAACAACCGACTGGAGTCCGTGGAGTCGATTGCTAACTCTTATCAACTGACTTGTCTTGAGGCCTTAACAATCGGGTTAACGACAGTTAGCGACTTCACAACGCAGTAAATTATGTGTCCCCCAGTGAAGGTAATAGGGTCCCCCAGTAAGTTATACGTCCCCCAGTAGGTGCAAACAAAAAGCGGTACAAGCTCAGCTCACCCGATCATTCTTAAAGTCCAGGTCTCAGGAGCACGGCAGGGCGGAGTCCTTCGGGCCAAGGCAAGACAGCAATTAGGTGAAGTAGCCCGCTTCATCCAAGACACCGGAGCAAAGGAGAAAAAAAAACTAAACTTTTTTCCAATTCTTTAAATGCAAGACATGGAGGATGGTAGTATATTTAGCGCTTGTAAAGGCACCATGAATAGCCATGAAGGACCACGCCGTTTCGGAAATATATATCCTTAATCGTGGTCACACATGTTAGAGCTGGAAGCTGGCTATTTATGGTAACAAACCCAATGGGTCACCTGACCGAGGGAAGGAAAGAAACGGGCCCCTCGGCACGTGTGATCCCAACATAGTAAGACAATGAATGTTAAAAACACATGAACTCTAAAGTAACATAAAAATAATTGCCATTTTAACATAATTAAATAGACTTACGGGCAGATTAATAGTGGAAAAACCTGTTGCACTAAGGGCCCAATTGCTAGCTGGTTATATACTTTAATATCTCCCAGTAGGTAGGGTGGTGTAGTTTATATGTCCCCCACAGGTTATATAGGCAGGTTATGATCCCCCAGATTGGCAGGTTGGGTCCAGGGTATATGGCAGGTTATGGATCCCCCGTAGGTATATACAGGTTATGGATCCACCTGTAGGTATATAGGCAGGTTATGGTTTCCCCCTGTAGGTATATAGCAGGTTTTAAAGGGCCCCCGAGGTAAAATAGACTGTAGGTCCCCCAGGGAGGTATATAGCACTTTTTGGTCCCACACAATCGAGGCCCCAGCAGGTAATGGCAGTTTAGTCCCCAGCAGGTATATGGACAGGTTAATGGAATCCCCCACAGGGAAATGGACAGTTTATGGATCCCCCCAGGTATATAGGCAGGCTTTAGTCCCCCAGAGGTAAATAGGAGGTTTAGGTCCCCCAGGGGAATTAATGTTATTAGGGCCCCTGCACGTTTATATAGGGAGATAAGCCCCTCCCGCACATAAAGTAGGTAGATTATAGCCCCCCCCCTGCACATATACAACAGTAATACCCCCCCTCCCTGCACATATAACATTAGATAATAGCCCCCCCCTGCACATATAACAGTATATAATAGCCCCCATCCTGCACATATAACAGTAGATAATAGCCCCCCTCCCTGCACATATAACAATAGATAATAGCCCTCCCTCCTGCACATATAACATAGATAATAGCCCCCCCTGCAAAATAAAACAGTAGATAATAGCCCCCTCCCTGCACATATAACAAAATAGATAAAAAGCCCCTCCCTGCACATATAACAGTAGATAAAGGGCCCCCCCCTGCACCATATAAAGTAGATAATAGCCCCCCGGCCCGGCACATATAAAGTGATAATAGCCCCCCCTGCCCATATAACAGTAGATAATAGCCCCCCCCCTGCACATATAACAATAGATAATAGCATCCCTCCCTGCACATATAACAATAGATAATAGCCCCTCCCTGCACATATAACAGTAGATAATAGCCCCCTCCCTGCACATATAACAGTAGATAATAGCCCCTCCCTGCACATATAACAGTAGATAATAGCTCCCCTCCCTGCACATATAACAGTAGATAATAGCCCCCCTGCACATATAACAGTAGATAATAGCCCCCTCCCTGCACATATAACAGTAGATAATAGCACCCCTCCCTGCACATATAACAGTAGATAATAGCCCCCTCCCTGCACATATAACAGTAGATAATAGCATCCCTCCCTGCACATATAACAGTAGATAATAGCCCCCTCCCTGCACATATAACAGTAGATAATAGCCCCCTCCCTGCACATATAACAGTAGATAATAGCATCCCTCCCTGCACATATAACAATAGATAATAGCCCTCCCTGCACATATAACAATAGATAATAGCCCCCCTCCCTGCACATATGACAGTAGATAATAGGCCCCCCTGCACATATGACAGTAGATAATAGCCCCCCCCCCCTGCACATATAACAGTAGATAATAGCATCCCTGCACATATAACAATAGATAATAGCCCCCCCTGCACATATAACAGTAGATAATAGCCCCCCTCCCTGCACATATAACAATAGATAATAGCCCCCCTCCCTGCACATATGACAGTAGATAATAGGCCCCCCCTGCACATATGACAGTAGATAATAGCCCCCCCTGCACATATAACAGTAGATAATAGCATCCCTGCACATATAACTATAGATAATAGCCCCCCCTGCACATATAACAATAGGTAATAGCCCCCCTCCCTGCACATATAACAATGGATAATAGGCCCCCAGCATGAATAGAGCTAATTAAAAGTAATACCCTGACAGCACTTACCTGACCTCGCTCCCCGCTGCTGTCGCTGTCGCTGCTCCCGGTCTTTTCTTCAGCGGTGTGACGTCACCAGGCCGCGCGCGGGCAGCGTGATGACGCGCACACCGCCCGTGCACTCCGGCGCGCACAGAGCCGCATCCTGCCTGCGGCCACAGAGTACTCCGCGGAGCTCTCTGCTCCGCCAAAGCATCTAACTGTATGTGCGTCCGGCGGACCCGCCACCGCTGCCGTCGCCAAGGTCCTAAGCCCCTAAGCCGATAGCTTAGCGACTGGTAGCGGCTTAGGACCTTAACGATCGGTGGCGGCGGCGGATCGGGGGCCCGGGGGACTATGAGGGGAAGGGATTCGGCCTTTTTGACTAGAACCTGAGCACATAAAATAAAAATTTTTATTTACCTTGGGGGTTTTTCTTGAATGGTTTTGACATGTCAAGGGAAAAGGGTTTCAGGTACCTCGGAAATAACACGTTTCAAAATAGCTGTTCTGTAGGAGTAGTCGCAAATAGTTATTTTTTTTCTTTTTTGCAAGACTGTTGTTTCTGATGCCGTCTTTTGAGCTGTTGCCTGAGTGGCTTCCTAAGGTAGAATAAAAAAAAAGGACTTAAATTTTCCCCTTTTGCGGATTAATGCTGCTTTGCAATTTGAAGAAATTTTTTTACCTTAAATCGTGGTTTTTTTATAAAAAAAAAAAAACCAAAAACAAATACCTTTGTACTCTCGTTTTGGTAATTTTGCACCCTTACTTCTGTAATACGGGGTTAAATAAATTTTCGCTTTTTCCCTTGAGTAATGAGACATGAGATGCTTTAAAAAATCTGGTGCCCCTGAGTTTTTAGCATTATATGAAGGGTTTAACTGTACATTTATTATGCCCACCAGCTAACCCCCATATGCAGCACAGACAGCAGCTCAATGGGCTGGAAGTGATTTATAAAAAGGTCCTGGTAGATTGTCACAGGTATTTTCTGAATGCATCCCTTCGCTCGGGGGGTGTGAGGCAGAGGATCCCAGAGTGTCATGTCATAAATTGGTCAAAAGAGTTTGTCATACATGCAGACTCTCCCTTTTTTGGCAGGGGGGGTCCCGTTTTGGGTTCCCCCCCCCCTGGGGGATTTTGGCCATTTCCCCCGCCGTGTAGTCCGCTGTGCGGGAGGAGGCAGGGGGGATCGCCCCCTCCTCCCTTTCCCCCTGTATGCGCCGGTGTGCGGCGAATACAGGTCAGGGCAAAAGGGAAAGTGACCGCGGCTGCTCTCACTCCCCTGCGTCGGGGAGGAACGGGAGAGTTTGGCAGCGTAAAAAAGGAGCCGGGTAGGTGAGTGAATTTATTATTTTATTTTTTTTTAAACCCAAAGGGGGTCTCCCGGGGCTCAAAAGGGGGCACTCCCCGGGCATAAAGGGGGCACAGGGCTACTAAAGGGGGCATTACTGGTACTAAAAGGGGGCACTCCCGGGTTAAGGGGGGGGCATCTTCTGGCTTCTAAAGGGGGAACAGGGGCACAAAGGGGGGGGGGGGGGGGCATCCCCTGGTAAAAGGGGCCAGGGGTATAAAGGGGGAATCCTGGCTACTAAAGGGGCACCCACCGGGGCTCTAAAGGGGGGGCAACAAATCCCCTGGCTACAAAAGGGGGCACTCCCGGGCCTACAAAAGGGGGGCACACTGGCTTCTAAAGGGGGGGGAAAAACTACTACCTGTTTTCTAAAGGGGACAACTACCTCCCGGCACTAACGGGGCATATGACTAAAAAGGGGGGGCACTCCCTTTACTAAAGGGGGCCTATGGTTCTAAAGGGGGAATACCACCTGGCTACTAAAGGGGGCCCACTCTGACTACAAAGGGGCCACACCTGACTACTAAAGGGGCCATCCCGGCTTCAAAGGGGGCAATTACCCACTAAAAGGGGGCAACTACCTGACTAAAAAAGGGGGCAATACATGACTACTAAAGGGGCAACTCCCTCAAAAAGGGGGGCAATACCGCTCTAAAGGGGGGATTACCCGGCTACAGGGGGGGCACCCTACCTGCTACAAGGGGCTTTACCTCCCGTAAGGGGCACTACGGGTTTATGGGGGGCTATACCTGGAAAAGGGCCCCTTACCGGGCTTTTTTCCAAAGCCATTATGCAGTGAGGCGGAGTGGGTGTGGCTTTTGAAGGGGGTGGCAACAAAAGAGGGCCTTTAATCTTTGCTTTTCCATTTTCAAATTTGGCAACTATGCTTTTAAAGTTGGGTTCAGGTCTGGAGAATTAGATGAACACGTATATTTTGGACCCTTTTCCCAACCCTGTTGGATTTCTATGGTATTTGCATTGTTTGCTGAAAATAACACTGCCTGGGGAAGAGAATGTGTGAAATGTGACTGAAAAGATGGAGTCATACTCAAAGGGGTTGGGTGTTTTTCCCTCAAAAATGAGTGGGCCAGTGAGTGCCAAAATTTCCAAGACAAAAAAGTGACCCCCATTTTTGTGTCTTGTAGGGTTATGTTTCTGAGTTTCTTCCCTGAACGACAATACCACCCTTCAATAAAAACCGAAAAAGCTTCATTGGACAACCAAACCCTTTCCCAATCAGTGAGCCCCAAGTTGATACACCCATAAAAAATTTACCCTTTTTCTATTAATTAAAACCGGGTTATACGGGTGCAGTGATCATCTGTCTGTTTCGGGCCCCTATATTCGTACTTCACTGAATGTTTTTTTTTAAAAAATGTTTGGTAGCCCCCTGGGTCATTTTGCAATGGTTTCTGCGTGGGTACGGGATTTTTTTTATTCCCTTTATATGGCAAATATTCCACACCCAAACCAAGATTGTCACTCATTTGGGGGTCACAATCTAAATTCCAGTTAACCTCCCCTGTACGTCTTTTGGATGAGAGGAAATAAATGCAAAACAGGAAAATAAGTGATCCCTCAGGTCAATTTTAAATTTGGGTTTCCAGGTGCCTTGTATTTTTGAAGCAAAAACTTAAAAATTTTTTGGGTTTTTGAGGCCCCAAAAGGACCCCAATAAATTTTAAAAATAAGATTAAAATAAACGATAAGTAATGGATAAACAAGTCCCTATATAACACAAAAAAAGGTGTGGAGTTGAAAACAATAGGGGTTTTTTTGGGGGGGAGGAATACACCCTGTACCAAAATTTGGGCCCCTTTTGGGCCCAAAAAATGCTCATATGGTAAATGTAAAAGTTAGTTTGGACGCCAATCATGCATGCAAAGTAAAAGTTTTGTTGGGACATTGTAAGTTTAAAATAAGAAGCCATTGTACTTGAGGGCCCCCTGAATAAACTTGTAAATTTTTTAGTGCATTCACCTCCACATCAAGGCACGGGGTCCACGGTTTCCTCCGCTTACTCGCAGTAGAGCCATTTTTTTACTGCCATCATTTCATCACAGACATTCCAAAGTTCACAAGTTGATTCCAAAATACCCCCCTTGGCCCGAAAACCATAATCCTTTCTTTCGCAACCCTTTTATAAATTGCCCCCATTTCCCATAAAAAAAAAGGAAAAAATAAGTGGCAAGCAAGTATTTTGATTTTCCCAAATTTTACATCCAGTGAGATAAACTGAAACGGGTGCTTTTTTTTCAAGGAGAAAGGGTCAATTCTTTATGCAGCAATAATAAGAAAAGCGGTTAGGGGCTTTTAATTATTTTTTTGCAAATAGTTTTTTTAGCTGTGGCTCACCCCCTTTTTAGATACCCCGTTTCCCTTATTGCTCCGTGTTTTCCGCTTTGCTTGGATCGCTTGTCCACGACCTAGGGGTTCCCAAACACAAAATATAATAGGAAACCAAACAAATTCCCGTAACTCTCCACTCAGACAAAAAAAAATTTCTTTATTGGAAAAGGGAAAAGAGGGTAAAAACTACCCCACGGGTTCTAAGCGTTTCGGCTTTAGCAATTTTTTGCCCTTGTTCCAAAACAAATAAAAAGTGGGGAATAAAACAATTTAAACTGTTTTGGGGTGACGTAACTTTACCTTGATACGTCAACCCATGTTTCTAAAATTTTTAAACCCCTTTATTCCCTATTTAAAACCTCGTTAAAACAATGTGTTGTGATATTATACCCCACCCGGAAAAGGGGGTATTTAATAATAACAGTCATTTCGGGAAAATTAAAAGGGCCCTTAGGGGCTCACATTAGCTCCCAAAAACCAATAAGCTTTACGGAGCCCACCAAGCTCCCCAAATTTCCCCCTCTTTCTGCTTTTAACTTTTTAATCCATAAAAATGAAAGAGTTGAGATTTCTGCGTGTTCTCCCAAAGTTTTTTGGGGACCTGATTTATGTGGTTGCGTTTTTTTAATGCTGCAAATTTCATTACGCGAGTTTTAACTTTTTTTTTTGTGCTTAAAATAGACTTGCGGGAATTGGGCGTGTATTACATCCCCACTGGTGGCTATTGCAATTTTTTTAAATCTTTTATATTGAACTTTTTTTATCATAACATTTTTTTTAAAATAAACTTTTGTGTGTACTGAATCTATTGCACCGCAGGGGTAAAGCCCTTTCTTAATAACCCAAATTTTTAAAACCCGTTCCCTTTTTAAAATTTCTTTTAGAAAATTTGGGGCCTATTTTTAATTTCCTTTTTGGGGAAAATTTTTTGCCTTGATCAATGACTTAGCCAGGGTTTTTACCTGTTAATATATTTTGTTTTTGTAAAAAAAATTTTTGATTTGCCAAATTCAAACTGTAAGGTAGAAAAATGTAAGCTATTTTCCCCCTTCTTTTTTTATATTTTTTAATTTTTGGGGGCCAAAAAATGACACGGATTTTACCCCTTTTCTTTATTTCGCTTTTTTATCATTTTAAAAAGTGTTTTCCCCTTTTTATCAACCCCTTTTTGTAATTTTTTCCCCTTTTTTATCAAAGCTTTTTTCAACATTCTTTTTTCCTAAGAATTTACCCAATGGTATAGCCTTGTGGTATTATATATCACCTGAAGTTCCAAATCCCAAAAAAGGGGACCCTTGTCTTTTCTGATTGTATGTAAAATGTAAATTACACTCATTGTTGTTTACATAAGTGTGAAGTCTGGTAGGGCAACCCCCCCCCCCCCCGATGATCAAAAGATATCTAGTAGGCCCAACCAGGACCCCTCACTAAATGGATTATGTTGTTGAAAATGAAATGGCCCCCCACCATGCAACAAACGGTTTGCAATTTTTGGGGATGATGTGGCCCCATAGGGTTCCTATTACTTTCAAAAATAAGTTATCGAAAGAAAAATAATTATTTTGAGCAAAAAATCTATACATCCAAAAAAACATCTGTGATTTTTTCCCCAAATTTTGGGTATAATTTGCAAGATTTAATGCTATCTTATAGGTGTGTGGTAAGTTGGGAAAAAGAAAATTCCAATGTCCATTTAAAATTTTTGAATGATCCAAAACCCCAGACTTTTTAATAGCCCGGAAAGTTTGGGGCAAATTTGGTGTAAATATCTATCAATCCGGTACAATGTCATTTAAAAGCTTCCCTTTTCCCGATTATAGGTCCAAATCGGGGGAAAAATTTTTTCTTATGAACTTTGGGATCCCACATGACAGGGGTCAGGATTACCCAAAAACCAAAAATTTTTTTTTTTCCTTTTTAAATTTCTCCCCAGACTTTCTCCTTTTCCCAAATCTGTGATTTTTAATTTATGTCATTTTTTTGGATCACTAATAACAAACGATAATTTGTTTTCATTAAAATTGTGTTCATCTTTTCAATAAAGAGCTGTTCCATGAAACTAACTCCTCCCTTGCCTGCTTTTTTATATTAATTTATTTCTTTCATTCTTTTTAAAACTTTTTAAATTTACCTTTGTTAAATTACATGTTTTTTTTTTAAATTTTATTTTTCAATGTTTTTAAATCGTGTCCCTTGGTTTGAAAGCTTCCTTGCGCCTTTAAAATTCAGATTTTAAAGGTAGAATTTCGAATTACCCGTGATCTGCTCTATTCATGGCTGGATTTTAAAATTTTCATCAGAATTTTCATCCCCCTTAAGGGAATTTTTTGTGCTTGTGCTCTTGAACCCAAGATTTCAAAGCATTGATAAATTCAACTGCATTAGTACCCCCATTATTCCCAAAAGATCTTCATCTAATTTACAAAAAAAGCTTTTTCTGTTAAACTTTGTGAAACGATTAAAATCTCAGCATAGTATTGAAAATTCAAAATTTTCGGGTAGGGTAAAGTTCAGTTCTTTTTTGAGTACTTTAATTGGCTTTGGAGATGAGAGTGAGACATATAACATCAGGGTATTTCCATTTTTCTTCCCCTGAAGGGGGTGCTCTTTTTTTTTTTTGCCGTTCTTATTTGTCGTCTGTTTTGTATTGGTTTTTCATAATGTTTTCGTTCTGGTTTTTTTTAAGTAATGCTTTTGGGCCCCATGTCCCGATTTGGAAAAGCGTTTTTTTTGTTTGCAAGGCTTAATTGTCCAAAAAGCGGGATGTACAAAAATTTAAAAAAAAAGTTTTTTTATTCCCAGGCAACGTTTCAGCTCTTACCAGAGCCTTTCTCAAGCAATCATACTAAGGTGCACACATGTATATATAGTGAACGCAATTTACAAACAGTGATCCATCAAAACATATTCAATTAAGGTACAAAGTACAAAATCATGTGTATATTTAGTAATCAAAATACTGTGTTCTCTCCATCATATATAAATCATCATCATCAGTGTTTACAAGATCATCAAAGTGTACAAGAAAGTGGTTACAGTTACTAATTCTGTGTAAAGTACGTGATCAAACACAAGTGTAAATAATCAGATAAAATGATAGATTACAAGACACGAGTTCCCCAATCCATGACGTTGATGTTTCAACCTCAGCCTGCTGCAGCGTCTCAAAAACACCACTGCGTCTGCGCAAGGCATTCAGAATCGCGCATGCGCATAAGAGAAAACATACGTCATCCGTTGCTACAATACTAAAGGAAAGCTAACCCACTATGATTAGAACAGGGTGTTTTCCGTGTCTATCCTGCCAATGTTGTAGACAACTAGTGAAGGGTGATGAATTTGTTACACCAAAAACGGAAAGGATATATAAGATTAACTATTTTTTGACCTGTCGGAGCAATTATGTTATTTATGTTTTGATGTGTCCCTGTAATTATTATATTAGGAGAAACCACAGGAATGCCGATTGCGCATTAATAAGCACAAATACTACTATCAGGATGGGTAAGATTGATCTTCCTGTACCCAGACATTTCCTTGAGGTTAAAACACAAGATTGATGATCTTAGATTTTGGATTGTGGATCATATTCCACTGGATAAGATAGTGAAATCGTGGTATGTTACTCAAACGCAGAGAACTAGAATGGATATTTAAACTAAATACTTTGACTCCTTTTGGCCTTAACATTGATTTCAAAATATTCCCCAGATGTATAGAGAGATTCCCTTGCATATCCTTTTACATTTGACTCTCTCGTATTTTGAATAAGGGGGCTGAAATTGTTTCATGAAAAAGTTTTGATATATAATTTATATTAATTTTCTTTCTCTTTTTTTCTTACTTTGTAGAGAAAGTTCGAGTGCTCCAGCCCGGGATTAGATGTCCCCCTTGGCCGGATTTGATTTAAATTTTTTTACAAAAAATATGTACTTTTTTCCCAAAAGGATATACTTTGGGGTATTAATTTTTAAATACGCGCTGTTGGGTACGGCGCCCCCATTTTTTTGTAATAAGGACCTTTGCCTGTGGTGATGGGGACGGGGTTTTCCCTGCTGCTCCATCTGGGCTCCCATTGTTCCTGGAGTAGGTAGCTTTGGCTATCCCACTTGGTTGTCCAAATTTTGGGGGTCCAAACGGGGGTTAGGTTTTAGACAGTTTACATTATCCCAACTAAAAATTAACTTTTTTGGAAAAAACGGATCCGCGATCGCAGGGCTTTTTTTGCGGTGTTTAGTATGAAAGCGTTCCCTTTTGTTTTTGTCAAAAGGGTGATGTATTTTTCTCTTATGCCATGCGCGATTCTAATGCCTTGCCAGACGCAGATACATCAACGCCATGGATTTGGGAACTCGTGACTTGTAATCTATCATTTTTAATGATTATATTTACAACTTGTGATTGATCACGTACTTTACTACACAGAATTAGTAGACTGTAAACCTACTGTCTTGTCACTTTGATGATCTTGTAAACACTGATGGAATGATTTAATATGATGGCGAGAAACACAGTATTTTGATTCTGAATTACACATGATTTTGTACTTTGTACCTAAAATGAAATGTTATGATGATCACAGTTTTAAATACGTTCAACATATATATACATGTAGTGCACCTTAGTGTGATTCATGAGAAAGGCACTGGGTAAGAAGCTGAAACGTTGCCTGTGGAAAAACACAACTACATTTTATGAATGTTGCGTCCTCAACTTCATTGTTATATCTCTGAACTTCTTTGGTTTCCGTCCCCCTTAGGACGCTCTATCTATCTACGCTTTTTTGCTGTGCTGTTTTCACCTTATATGGCTTAATTGGTCCGACTTCCGACAGTACCTGTTTATCTGTTAAGTCTACTCTGACAAGCACACTTCTTTCCTTGCTCTGTGGCGCTCTTTATTTTGTTGATTTCTTAAACTAGGATCCTGGGCGTACTATTACTATGTTGCCAATTATAAACGCTATTTTTGTTTATATAGTCTTCTGATCACTCTGAAATTTATTTTTCTTCGTATCGCATAATAATTTTCTCTATCTTATCCACATTTTTTTTAATATTTAATTCCCATATCCTTCATAATTGACTTGATCCTATAATATTCCCCAATTTTAATGTTTGTGTTTTAATTTCCAATCAAGATCTTGTCATTTCTCCGTTTCAAAGTCCACTATTAATTGCATTAATTTAGAAGAGCACTCTGTTAATACTTGATTCCATTTTTGTATGAAACTTTCTGTGTAGATAAATGTTGGAATCTTTTTAAGGCGCAGTCCTCGTGGTATTATATTTTTTTCTAAATATGTGCTTAAAGAATTGCGGTCCCACCACATTTTCATTTCTTGCATTTGCAATTTCTCCATTTTGGCAACCAGCATATCGTAATCATCATGTTCTGCTGTTGATGGAGATGCAGGTCCGAAGACTTGTGCTAGTTTGCTTTTTCGATCCATTACTGGCACTTTAACTGTATGGACACGTATATGTAAAATGTAATAGTCTGAACCTCAGAACATATTCGTAAAATAAATAACCCTCTGTACCCTCTATTTGTGATATCACTAGTGGAAACAGTTCTGCCTTAGCCTAATTAAGTATAGGTACCTTGTGACTAAACAGAACAGTGTCTTGGTATCCACACTAGAGGTTAGTGAAAGTTTCCTTTTAGTGTAATAGTGAAGCTATGGTGCATGCCACCCATGGATCACCAGTGATCCTATAGGAGTCAGTTAAGAACAATTGTTGAGGCATCACCATCCCTTAGGACTATTCAATGCTAAAAAAAAAAAGTATATAGTAGTTTATTGAACACACAATCGAGTCAAATACCACTTTCTACCATTGGCATTTTGCAGCGCATAAGCCCATAAAATAAAAAGGTCCCTCTTGTCTGTGAGCAAGACTCGGTGGGTGTATAAGTCTGCACACTTCCCTCATTGTCTGTCATGGATAGATAGTTTTTGGTTTTGACCAAATGGAAGTACTGCCTGTATAGAACAAGATCTACAAACTGCTAGAGTGCAGTGGTGCTGAGCGAAAATGAAAAGTTACCAAAAAAAAAACATGAACACCCTTTCCTCATTAAAATGGTATTTAATTTTAAAAAAAAAAAAGTACAACATATTTTGATAACGCCACATGCATATGACTCTAGTCCCTATAAATTCTGTTACATAGTTTGTAAGGCTGATAAAAGACAGATGTCCATCCAGTTCAGACTCCTTGCTGTCAATACAACCCAATGGCACCTCACGATCTGATGTCGCAATGGACTGCAGCCCTATTCTCTAATCATTTACATACCGCAGTTGTGTTAACTGCAGCATCTAAAGCAGTGCTCCCCAACTCCAGTCCTCAAGGCCCACCAACAGGTCATGATTTCAGGATAGCCCCCAGAATGCACTGAGAATAATTAAATCACCTGTGCAATACTAAGGCAAGACAAAAAACATGACTGTTCGGTGGCCTTGAGACCCCTGAATCTAAAGGCGAATACCAGAATCACAGTAATCTCTGATCGAGGCTGCTAACAGCAGGTCCTGACTTTGATTGACAGCTTGCACCTGCTACAAATGGAGTGGGCTCAATGAATGGGCCTCTCCATCCCCTTAGTGCGCCAAGAGGGCCGTACATCCGTGCACAAAGGGGTTTAAAGAGTTTATAACTGGGGCTGAAATAAAATTTTTTTCCCTCGGGGAGGATAAAAGTTCAAGTCCCCGTAATTATTGCAATTTGCCCGAACTTTTTCATTTTTGGGGTATCCACCGATAAATTTTTAAACGCAAATTCGCCCTGTAAAATCCACCTGCCATTCATTTAAAATCCATCTGCACGGGAGATGAAAAGTAATACAGGCGATTTCCCCGGGGGGGAAAAAAAAAAAGGGGGTTTTTGGAGGGTTTCCCCTTCTCCAATTCTGCCCCGCCGGCTTGACTTGAAATACCAATTCTTAAATAAAAATCATTAGAAAAATTTGGGTATCTCTTGGATTTTACCCCAAGATTTGCATCAGTTTTTTCCCGATAAGAAAATCAAGGGAACTTACTCTTAGTTAACATTGGGGTCAGACCAAGCAAATCTTGCTGTTCAGTCGACTTAAAACTTTCTTGCTTATTTTTAAAAACAAAATAAATAAAGACTATTACAAAAAACATTGCGATCTGATTTTGCTTTTTTAGATTAGGTATAGTCACATTTTTGGTTATTGATCCAAAATCGGATCCAAAACACTGCAGCAAACGGGCCCCATTTTCCAACTGCAGCTGCATGTTTGGATGCAGCGATCGCACCTATAGTTTTTAAAAAGGGTGCCCGCTCTTCTTTCGGGCCCTTACAGTCGTTCTTGGAAAAGATCTAAAAACGGGGTGAGACATGCATCAGCGATCGCTTTTTTTAACGCCAATCTGTTTCTAATAAAAAACAATATAAATCGCATTTCATTTTTTAATACTGTTTGGGGGCCACAGACCAACCCTTAGGGTACTTTATCAACAAATTCAAACTACTCGTCAATCTGAATCCAAAACCGTGTTGTCCGGCACATTTGACCGGGTTTCAATGTGGATTTTTTGGGCTTTTTTTTTGCCAGGTTTACAGTCAGAAAAAATCCTTTATCTCTAGGGGTTTTTAACAAAGATCCACGAAAGTTTGGGAAAAAAAACGCTTTTTGACCTGAAATAAAGTGGATTTTTGAACATGTTCTAAGTGTTTTGTCTTTTTTTGTTAAAAAAAAAAGGTGGTTTGGAAATCCTACAGTTCGGATTTACTTATTGAGGTCTATGTGGATGGTTTACAGTTGGATTTTTACGGTTATCAAGTCTGTGTGTAAATCCTACAGGAAATGCTTGTCATGTGGTCAGGCTATTAGCAGCACAAGCTTCTCTTCTCCAGGCTGCAGCATTGGTGGAAAGGAGCTTGTTTACATTACTTACTGACAAGCTTTAACCCATTAGAGGCCGTTTACACAGCAATTGACAAATACCGGTCGGTTTATCCGACCGGTATTTGTCCGATTTGTGCGTCGTCCGCACGGCCGCGGGGGTGGGGGCTATTCTCCACAATGAGCGGAGTAAAGCCCTCCCCCTTCCCATTGATATGCACATATTCCATCCGAAAACTGGACGGAAGAATGTGCATGCACAATGTTTTTCGGGCGGCTGGCTGTTTGAAAAACCGCCGGGTGGAAAATCCGTGCAATGGGGAAGCCCGTTGTGCTCGTTTTCAGACAGTTTTTCAAACGGTCTGCAAAACAGCAAACCGTCTGAAAAAACAGCCAAAAACCCTTGGCGTGGGGACATGCTCTTAGGGATATATAATCTTGTGCATCATAGTTTAAAAACGTCCAGCACTATGTCACTGTAATGGGATCAGCTAGGAATAGCAGAACTGATATACCAGTCACTGCTGTAGACCCCACCACAGCCTGACGAGGAAGCGTGAGCCTGAAGCTGGCGATGAGAATTAAGGTCTTCAGATAAGTATTCTATGGTGATAATGCCTAGGACTGACATACTGAAAAACAGCCACATGCAGCTATGCATACGTCAAATTATCTGGTTAACCCTTGCCTTGCTGACCGTTTTATTCATGCTTGATTTTAGAGCTTTTCTCTGAAGTCATTAGGCCAAAGTGCTAGGATATCATGAGTTTTACCAATGCAAAAACAGATTTTTGCCACCCAGCAGGGCTGAACAAAAAAAAACAAAAACCCAAAAAAGTTTTTAAAACTGCGGGGCATTGGGGGGCAATATCAGCGCACACCTGCCGGTACTCGGGTTTTAGCCGGTTACCCCGAAACTTTTTTCTATAGCAGCCCTGTTATATGCCACCTCCTGACATTGTTTCCCTTTCACATGAGGGGGCCCCCCTTTTTGGGCACACATTTTTTATATGAGTAGTCTGTGCACATATACTCTAAGTAAACTAATGGCGGGCATTGCAGCCTCCACGTTTTTGCATCGTTGTCCAAAATAATTCATAAGTAAACACCCAATTTTTAAACCCAAAAAATTTCCAAAACATTTTCCATGATTTTTTAAACCCACAAAACATGGTCGATTTGTCACAGCACAATTGATTGTTGCACATGAAAAGATCCATGCACAAAGCTGGTACAGTGCCACGATGTCCCTAGGATCTCATATTACAGAACTATAGGCACTACCATTTACGTATATACTATACACTTAAGTCACATTATTATGACCACCAGCTGATATCCAGGGTAACCATGGGGTGCAGCATAGACAGGGGGCTAACGGGCTGGAGGACTAAATTAATTTTCCCGGTATTTTTGTACAGGTATCTCACCATGCATCTCACAGCTGCTGGAGGGTACGTGGCGGAGGATCCATTGTTAAAGACAGCAATCGAGGTGTCTGGGCAACTAAGTAGTCAGGGCAATACTTGGAAGTCTCGGTCATGCTCTTCCAAGCAATGGTGCACATTTGTAGCCGCGTGACATGTCACATTGCCTTGCTGGAAGATCCAGCTCCAGGGAAGACAATCAGCATGCTTGGAAGTACATGATCTGTAAGGTTGGATTTATATCCGTTCCGAGTGTCTTCTACATGGATGGCAAGACATTCCACAGACCATAATGCCGCCACCACCAGCTAGTGTTCTTCCAGCAATGGTTGCAAGGTGTTTGTTCACATAGGGTAATATCCGCTAGAGTACAATGTAAAAAGGTACTGCCTATAGAGATCAACAGGGCAAATGTAGTCCTATTTAAACTTCGTTTGCTCTATTTACCAAATGAACACACTTTCCATGTGGGACACAAATGCATGGCCTTTTGCATCCCACACATAAAACATATAGGGTTGTGAAATAGTCCAAATACACCTTGAGGAAGCGCGTTCACGCGCGAAACAATCGTAGGTATTTTGGTGTGCTGCCATCTATCCCGTCAGCTTGTCATGCTGCGTTTGGAATAAAGGAATCTGCTTGTAAAGTTGGTAAGTGCCGCCTTCCTTTCTTCTGTTTCGGGACTTAAAGTTGTGCCTTTCTAGGCTGAGCACCACCTGAACACATATTATGGGGTTCTATTTTGAAGTACTATAAGAAAAGCCGGACTCAGTTAACCCATTGGTGCCCTCCCCTCATTTTCTCCTAGTAGACCACACTTGTCTTTGTGCTCCTCACCTGGTTGATGCCACAGACGTTTGACACCATCTGAATCAAATAAGTTTATCTTGGTCTCATCATACCACAGAACATAGTTCCAGTAAACCATGTCCTTAGTTTACTTTTCTTCAGCAAACTGTTTTCTTAATCTTCATCTTTAGAAGAGGCTTACTTCTGGGATGACATCCATGCAGACCAATTTGCTGCAGTGTTCTGAGCATTGACAGGCTGATCCCCACCCCTTTTACCTCTAGAACAATGCTAGCAGCACTCAAGTCTATTTTGAAAAGACAATCTCTGAATATGACGCTGAGCACCTGCACTCAACTTCTTTAGTCTACCATGGCGAGGCCTGTTCTGATGAACCCCGTCTTGTAAAAAACCCTGTATGGTTTTTGGCCCCCATGCTTTACTCAGTTTTAAATGTTTTGGGAATCTTTTCCATGTTCTAACCTCTTTTTGTAGGCAAACATTCTATTTTTCAGATCCTAAGAGAGTATTAGAGCAAAAAACCAAAATTTTTTTCACACTGCTCCCCCCTTTCCACCTGAGACCTTTAACATAAAGAGGCAGTGATGCAGGGGAGGGAAAATAGCAAAAATTTGGGGAGAACTTATCCATTTTCACTTTGGTTTATACTGTTTTGCCCGTGGTTTAGACATTTATGGCGTGTGTTTTAGTTTTTTTTTGGGCCACCAAAAATTACAAGTTATTTCAAGGGTTTTCATGATAGTTTACATTTGTTTTTTAAATGTCATACTTCAGTTTATCCCATGAAAAAAAAACAAATTTACAAAAAGGGGGGGTTTTTTACCCCCATTTTTTGCACCAAAAAATATCCAAGACTAAATTGGGCCCCAGATTGCGCTATAATTTTGATTTTAAAACGTCCTGCCAACAACCCCCAACCCCCTTGAAACGGGAACATCCCCCTCCATTTTACATCTTAACAGTTGTTTCTAAAAAAAAAAAAAGCCCCCTTTTAAAGGGGTTTCCATCAACATTCATTTTACCACAGCCGTTTTTTCGTTTATTTTTAATGGGGGGTGTACTGGATTACTTTGGTGTGGGGATACAAACTGCTGGGGACACCAAGTCTGTAGCATCTGACATGAAATCAAATAAACCTTCTGGTTTTAAGGCCAATCAGGGGTTAAAAAAATTATTTATATTGCTTAATGCCGTAAAGGAATTCTTACAGGAAATTTTTTTAAAAACTTCTGCCCAAAGGAAAAGTTTCTACACTGTTACTATGCTTTAAAAAATTTCCCCATTTATATGTCTTCTTTTGGGGACTTTGGGTTTTTTGGCAACATTGACTAATTGAGAACACACTTTTTGGGGTAAATTTTTATTGCCCCAAACAAAACACACTGCATCTTTGTAAATCTTGGGGAAAGCCAAAAAAAAAATCAGCCAAGATATCAGGAAAAATTTTAATGCCTTTTTGGCATCCTGGGGGCAATTTTTCCAGAACCGAAGGTGCCCGTTCATCTTATAAAAAAATTATATGCAAGTAAAAACAAATGGGAATGTTAGCTTGTTTATCGCCAGGAATTGGCCTTCTGTGTCTCAAATGAACATTTCTTGGGCCAACATGGCATAAAAACCCAAGAAAAAAGCAAAAACCAAAATGCTTGGTGGAACTTAAGATTGGTCATTATCCACAGTGAAACGAGTACTGTACAACAGGGATGAAAAGGCCCCTCTGCCCGGAAGAAGCCATTACCCAAAAGAAACATATTAAAGCCAGATTAATGTTTTGAAAATGCACCGAAACAAAGACCTACATTTTTGGGAACAGTCCTGTTGTCTGAAGAAACAAAAAAACCCCTTGGTTATAATAAAACCATTTGAAAGTTTAGGTGGGAAATTGGAACCAAAGAACACCATCCCAAGTGAAACGGGAGTGGCGGGCATCAAAGTGTGGGGTTTTTTCCTGTAGGAGTGACTGGTGCACCTCACAAAAAAAAGGGGCATCATGAGGAAAGAAGATTATTGGCAATACTGAAGCAACATCTCAAAGACACATCAAAAATTTAAAGCTTGGCCAAAAAGGGTCTTAAAAAGGGATAGCCCTGAGCATAAAATCCCAAAACGGGTTTTACATAGTGGCTTACGGTTAACCAAGTCAATATTTTGGGGGTGGCCTCACAAAGCCGATCTTAATCCTTTTGAAAATGAAAAGGGGAAAAGCAAAAAAAGCGGGTGCCCAAAGGGTGACCTAAAAAACATGGTTTTCTTTAAACAGTTCTTTAGGGGGAATGGCAAAAAATTTCCTACCAACATTAGAGAAGCTTGGGGAAAGGAATCCAAAACATCTGCCCCAAGTCATTACGTTTAAGGGAGGGCTACCAAATGTAATCTTTGGCTTTTACTTGCTGAAAATTAAAAATCCTTTTAAAAAATTTCTCCCCCCCTAAAATTTTCTGGCATTTGGGAAAAATTTAATCTTTTGGGTAATTAAATTGACCTAAAAGGGAAAAGGTTTATTTTGTTTCTTTCCAAAAGTAAAAAACTAGATGTGCTTTCTATAATTATAAAACCCTGGCAACTAAAATCATAAAACCCCTAAGGGCCCGTTTACACGGCAAGTGACAAAAACCGGTCCCGGTTTTTATGCTCCGGTATTTGCAATTTTTTGGGGCCGGGTCCCCAGAGCCCAGGGGGAAACGCTTTTTCTGCATGAGGGGGAAAAACCCCCTCCCTTCACATTGAGAGCACATAGAATAAGAATGTGCATGCTCAATTTTTTTTGGGGCCGCCCTGAGGGGAAAAAAAAACCGGACAGAAAACCCATGCAGGGGGGAGTGCTACACAGATTTTCCATAGCCCCACGTTTGCTCATTTTCGGACAGTTTTCAGGGGGGCCTCAAAAACGCAAACCCCTAAAAACCACCAAAAAACCCATGCCGGGGGACATGCCCAAGTAGGGGAAACGAACCAACCTAAGTGATAATTATCTCTGTACAGCGCTATGGAATATGTCAGTGCCAATAAAATAAATGAAATAACAATGTGTATACTGTGTTCCAAATTATTATGCAAAAAGTGTTTAGGACTGATAAGGTAAGAATTATTTTGTTTGTATGTTAAAACTCATTGAGGTGGTGTTTTTTCAGGGCTCTTTATATCACTGAAACATTTTGTAGACACCTTGCTAATTAGTTTGGCAGGGTGTCCAAAAAAGCAAGATACTTAAGAAGGTGTCTCACATTTTTTAAGCGCCTACATTTCAGAGAAATGGGGAAAGAAAAAGGAGGTCGGCTGCTGAGAAGCAACAAAAAAGTGGAGTGTTTAGGTCAAGGATGATTACAATCAACATTTCCAAAAACTTTCATCGTGATTTGCACAATCAAGAAAGTATGTACTGATTCACGCACACACTGTGCTTTTGTAAGAGAAAATTAGCACTCTTTCCAACAGGGATTTCGTCATGTTTAAAAAAGCAGCTGCAAAAATGCCCCTTTTCAAGAGCAGACAAGTTTTTTTTAAGCTGCTGGTGCCCCAAAAGTCCCCCGAAAACAAAAGATTAGGGTCCTTCAAGGTTTGCAGGGTGTGCGTAAGCCTCCCCCGTTTTGACCCCTCTAAAACCACTGCACCAAAAAATGGCTCCCTTTCCAAAAATACAGAAAACTGACTTCAAAACTGTTTTTCAGATGAGTGCCTTGCAACGCTCGATGGTCCAGATTTAAGGAGGTAGGATGGCTGGTTGATGGACACCCCCATGCAAACACGGCCCCGGCGCCCAAAAAGGAGAGGGGGGAGTAAGTTTTTGGGCTGGAATCATGGGGAGGCTTTTCGGGCCCTTTTTGGATCCCTGAAGGTGTAAAGATGAACTCCCCTAATGTATTGGAGTTTTTTCAAACAGGGACTTCCCGCCATGGGTTTTAAGAGAAGAACCGTGCATTCCGCAGGGGAAGATCATTTTCCCCGCATGATAATGCACCCCATGCTGCAAATTAAAACTCGCATCTCTGCCCGCTTTGGGGATAAAAGGGGATTAAAAATTTTGGAGGGACCCCCCTGCTCCCTGACCTCAACCCCATTAGAAACCCTGGAGCATCACAAAAGGAGTGTCTATGTGGGGGGAGGAGTTCAATCTAAGCAACAGCTCTGGGAGGGTATCTGTCCTCATGCAAAAAATTAAAACAGAAAAAATCAAAACCTGACAAATTCAATAAATAAAGCTCATTTCAAAAAAGGGGGGGCCTATGTTTCAATGTAACATCTCTCGAAAAAAGTTTTGACTTGAAAACTGTTTTTTATTTCAGTTTGTAATAACCCCCAAGCTTATAATTTCACAAATGACCTTTTTTTGGGTTTTTATAAAAAATTAAAAGGTTTAAAACTCTGCTGTGCATAATAATTTGAACATGCATTTTGATGCATTTTGATTTTTTTTTTTTTTTTTAAAATATACTTTTTTTTAAGGCAGTTTTTTCAAAAACCTTTCAATTATACTCAAAAGTTGATGACTGGAAAATTACAAAGACTCAATTTTATATTCCGTATTTTTTCGGGCAAAAGGGGGGCAAAAAAAGCTTTTGATTTTTTCAAAAAACGAAAGGCGCCTTTGGCCTGTTCAACCAAGGCTTAATTTTTGCCGCGGATTGGCGCCGTTTTCTGGGGCCCCCGGATTTGCGTGCAGTACGCGCCAACCGCGGCAGCAATTACGGGTAATCCACCCCGCTCCATAGGAACAGTGGAATCCGTCCCCCTTTCTCCCCGCCGGCGAACCGCCGCGGGGGGAGAAAGTGACATGCACATTATTTACGGCGCGTACCACCGTAAAAACAATGCATTTTCTTGGGGCTGGGCGCTTTCCCCCCCCGCCCCTTATTACGGGGGGGGATTTGTGAGCTTTAATACGGCTCCAAATCCGTCGGGGGAAAAAGCCGGTGAACACGGCCTTATTGTGAAGGGGTTGAATGAAGCTTTGGGTTGCGGTCTGAGCTTTGTTTCATTTTAAATTGCCGTTCCTTATAATCCCGTTCGCCTTAATTATGAACAAAAGACTTTTAACAGGGCTCCTTGATAATGCGCCCCTTTTTAATCCGGTTTCGCCCTTTTAGTCCGAAAAAATACGGGAGGGAATTTGGAAAATATGAGAAAAAATATTTATTTGATAATAACTTGGAAACACAGTGTAGTGTTGTAAACTTAGTGCAGCATTGTATAAACTAGGAGCAACACCCGTTTTTAATTGCTTTGAGCCAGTGTAGAATGTGCAGGGATGTATTGAACTGGTAAATACTGCGGTATGTTTTACATTTGGCACATCCTAGGTGAATTCAGGGTAATCTGGCCCCAACCGATCTGTGCACCTATGGTTGGTGGTTGTCAGCAAAAACTTCACAGATTTCCTGACAGTAGGGCACATTCTTATTGATGTTAATAAAAAATATATAAAATAAAATAAATTTCTCAAAAACTATAAAATGATTTTTAGAATTATATAATATTAAAATTAATATACTAATACATAATATTAACACATTTAACCACCTAGACGTTATGGGGTTCTAGTAGCGTTTGGTATGTTCACTACGGCTTATTTCAGGAAATACTTTACATCGGATTGCGATCGTAAATAACGTTCTGAAATCACAGTTTGAAAAATCTAGTTGCATAATAAGTGCACCTACTAAGTGTGGCACGTATTTGTAACTGATTTACCGACCAGATTCACATCCCCAATCATTGAAGGTGGGGGAATCCGTCCGTTAAATAATTGACCACTGCACAATGTTTTTCCGTACGGATTGCCGTCGTCAATCCGCTGGCGGCAATCGGACACGGGAATTGCGCTCCTAGTGTGAACTGACGAAGCCGTATTTTCTATTGAAAATCAATAAAAAATAGGCTGTGACTTGTTTCTGACTGATTTGCCGACGGGATTAGACGATCGTCAATCGTCGGCAAATAAGCGGCCGGAAATAAGCTCTGTGAACGCAGGCATTTAGTTTGCTGTGTAGCGGGTGATAGAGCACAATCCCGCTAACAGCCGCCAGGTGTTAGCTGCTAATTGCAAGCTAACACTTGCGGTCTTACAGGCATGTGGGATTGTGCAGCACAATTCCGCATTGTTTAAACCCCTTAGTCGTTGATACGCACCGTCCTTCACTTCCGATCAGGACATCAGTGGTGAGATCGATGTGTCCCGATAGAGTGAAATCGCAGCTGAGATAGCCGTTTGAAGGCTTCCATCAGCGCCATGTTTCTGTTTTATACTTCCCGCCATATTGGTACACTCTCATCGCATTGTCTATACAGTACAAGCAATAGGCTTGCATTAAATAAGGTGAAGGGGGACTCGAAGTTAAAGTTACAAAAAAAAAAATAAAAATCTAAAAAAGTTTAAATCACCCCCTTTTGCAATTTTACAAATAATAAAAAAAAAAAAAGTTTACATATATTTGGGTTATCGACTCGTTGAAAAAAGTTCAAGATCTATTCATATTTAACCATAATTTATCTTGTATGTGATACACCGTAAAAGAAACAAATTCAAACGGCAAATTGCATTTTTTTAGTCATTTCAATCCCCTAAAATTCGAATAAATATAATCAAAAAATAGTCTCATGTATTCTAAACTGGTAGTATAAAAAGTATGCTTCAGCCGTGCTAAAAAATGCCCTTCACTAAGTCCATAGGTGATTGAACGCTGTTAACAAGTTAAAACACCATTAAACTTGGCACAAGTAAGTTTTTTTCACATTTGCCCCACTTAGAATTTTTTTTGCAGTTTCCCAGTATATTATATGGTTAAAATGTAGACACCATTAGGTAAATTAGTATTGTCCGCAAAATAAAAGCCCTCATTTTGTTATGTTTAGGTTGGAAAAAAATTTTTTTTATGGCTTTGGGAAAGGCGGGGAGGAGGGGTTAAACTGTTTACAATTAAAATATTATAAAATAATATTAAATTATATAGGATAAAATGAAAGTATGTAAATTAATATTAAATTTCAAAATAACCATTTAAGCTATTACCATACTTCCTATTATAATAGTGTTGATCAGTGTTTACAAACTATCCACAGAGGGCTGAAATAGAAACTATACTAGTGATCTTGATTGGTCCCAGCCAGACCTGTGGGTGTGCCGTGTCTGCTATTGATATGTAAAATAAATGGCTGAGAGCTGCAAAATTAAATGTAAACATGATCGCCATCTGATTTAAAATGTGTTTTTTAAATATAGAAAAAATGAAAAATAAAAAAATCTGAATTTTTTAATATTAGTAAAGTAATTAATTATTATCAGAAAATCAACTCCATGAATTTCATAGTCACTATAGAGAAGAAGAAGTAATAGAATAAAGATATTAAGTTCTTCAACTATGATTGGCACTAAATGCTACTTATTTCTTGCAAAACCATTTTAACACAAATGAGATTGAAATCAGGGAGAGCATTGTGATATTAGTAGGAAAAAAGAGTAACATTTATGAACATGATTGAAATTTAGGGGCTTTTGTCTTCTCTATAGGGTTAAAGCATTCATTAGTTGGTTTCTAATGTAATATGTATTTTTGTTAGGATTTAAATATTTTTTATTATTATAAATGAATCTTTACAAAATGCTTTTTTTTTACTTTTTATATTGTACGTTTAAGTTTCATTAATCAAAATGTAGGTCAGTGGGTCAGCCTTTATTTGACATACAGCAATGGCACATGGACAGCGCTCGCTGAGACTTGTGGTTACCAATAGCAGAATCATACTCATAGTTTCTAGTTACGGACATGATAAAACGAAGTTCTTTTTTATTTATTTCTAGCATGCTTTGATGTGTTTTGTACACTATTACTAAACTAAATCCGGTAAATCCACGATTGAGAAACGGGACTCTAATGCTGTATGGTTTATATAATTTATGATTTTAAGATTATATAATTATAACACGTTTGGTTGTAGATTATTTTTTATTGTTGGGAGATTATATATTTTATTTTTAGGATTATATAATTTTACATTACTTTATGTATTTATATTTACATATTATAGGCTGATAATTATAAAAAATTTGTTTGGATTATTTTAGGGGGTGGGCTAGGGCCCACCAAAGGAAAAAAAATTTAGAAAAAAATTAAATCCTAAACCTGTTAAAAAAAATTTGTTTTTTTGTCAATTTATTGTAAAAAACCGAAAAAAAAACTGTAGTTTTTTTCATCAGTTTTCGCTTTTTGTAGCATTTTAGGTCATTTTTTTTTGCAAAAGTTTCCCGGACGTTTTTGAACTTTTTTCAGTCGGGGTGCAATGTATGCACAATTTTAACCCCTTGGAGGTCCTGCTGCCAAAAAAAGTGACAAAGATCCCCAAAACCCCCCGGTCTTTTTAACAAAACTTGGACTTTTTTTTCCGCGGGACGGCGTTGGTTTTTCAACTGTTCCTAAAACCGGGGCGCCGGTGCAATTCCACGGCTTTTTTGCCACGTAATTGCGGGACGGATTTCCCCCCGCAATTACGCCGAGCCCAGCCCCATAGACACTCATTTTTCAAGGGCGTAAGCCGAAAAATGTGCATGCCACTTTCTCCCCCCCTTGGCGTATTCCCCCGAGCGGGGAGAAGAGAGGGGATCCATATTTCTCTATGAGAGCTGGATTACCGAATGACGGGGACGGTTCCACCCGTACTGCAGCGCAAAACGGCGCGCAGTACGGCTGGAATCAGTCACAGAATAAGCCGGGGGAACGGGCCTTACTGTCATATTTTCATTAATGGGGCCCCAATCATGAGTGCAATGTGATATGTAATGATCATGTTTCAAATTTGGCTCATACACTACTAACATACGTACTGTATTAACAAACACCCTGCCCGTACACACTATTTACTACAGTCATGGCCAAAGTTTTGAAAAGAAACAAAATTTATTTTCACATGATCTGTTCCCCCCTTTTTTTTATTGGTTTGTCAAGTTTTTATCCATCAAAATACAAGTGCAAAATATTATAATTAAAAAAAAGTTTTTTATTGACAGTTAGAATGAGAAATGCAGCAAGTAAATATTTGAGTTTTGCCCCTTCTTCTTCAGGACCTCTGCAATTCTCCCTGGCATTCCTAAATCACTTCTGGACCAAATCCTGACTGATAGCAGTCCATTCTTGCACAACAATGCTTGATTTTGTCACAATTTGTTGGTTTTTGTTTGTCCCCCCGTCTCTTGATGTTGACCACAAGTTTAAATGAGATTAAGATCGGGGAGTTTCCGGGCCTGGACCCAAAATCTCTATTTTTTTGTTCCCTAGCCTTTTAGTTATCACCTTTGCTTATGCAAGGTGCCCCATCATGGGGAAAAGGCTTTTTTTGATCACCAAAATGCTTGGGGGTTTTTGGGGAAGTTGCTCTTGGGGGTTTTTTTGGGTACCATTCTTTATTCATGGAGGGTTTTTTTTTAGGCAAGACTGTTAGAGAGCCGATTCTCTTGGGGAAAGCAACCCCCCATAAAGGTTTCGGGATTTTTAAAGTTGGCATAGACAAGACTGGTGGTATCGCTCACCTTGTCTTCTCCGAACAAGCTTTTTTTCCAGATGCCCAAAACTTGGGAAAGGGGTTTCATCGAGAAAATGACTTTACCCAAGCCCTCAGCAGCCCACTCCCTATCCCTTTTGGGCAAAATATCGTCTTCCCTGATGTTTTTCTGGAGAGAAGGGGGCTGCTTTCTCCCCTCCTTGACACCGGGCCTGCTCCATGAGTCTCCGCTCACTTTGCGGCAGATGCACTCCACCTCCTGCTCCCATTCCTGAAAAGTTCTGCACTGCGGGTAGCCCGTTTCCGAAGCTGAAAACTTTTTTAAGAGACGGCCCGCGCTTTTTGGTTTTTTCCTTGGCGCCCGGGACCCTTTTTTGGCAAAATGGAACCTCTCTCCTTGAATTCCTTGATAAAGCGTTTGATTGTTGCTGAGGTAAAAATTTCTAGCTGCGATACCTTCCCTGTTGGGCCATTTTTGTGCAGTGAAATGATGACTACACGTGTTTTTTTAGAGAAAACCCAAAGGTTAACAGAAGAAAACAATGATCCCAAGCCCCAGCCTCTTTAAAGTGTCCAGGGGTGTGATTCTTACTTAATTTGACAGATTGATCTCCACCCTGCCTCATCAAACCCACACCGTGTTAATGGGGCAATCACTGAAACGATGTTAGCTGGTCCTTTTAGGGCAGCCTGCAATAAGGAAATGTTTTTGGGGGAAAAGTTCATTTTTAGGGAAATATTGACTTTCAAATTTAATTTCTGTTAAGCTGATCACCTTTATAACATCTGGGATATGCAAATTGTCATTAAAAAACCGATGCAGAGATTTTTAAAAATTAAAATTTTATCATTCTCAAAACTTTTGGCCATGACTGTTTCTTCCCAAAACCATAATGCTGCCCCACCCGCTATGTTCTTCCGCAAAGGTTGCAGGGTTTGTTCACATGGGTTATAAAAGTTTCGGGGTATCCGCTAGAGAAAATGAAAAAAGGTACTGCAACAGGGCCCTTTTTAGATCAATGGGCAAAAGTAGTCCTATTGGAACTACGTTTGCCTATTTGAAAGTAACACTTAGCATGGGCCCTTTTATCCCACACAAAAAATAAGGGTTTTGAAACACAGCAACTGTATCCAAATAGTACGTCAATGTTTTTTACTTCTATGGCCCCTTGGGATATTTTTTTTGGATCCCTAAGATAGCAAAAGTGTAAAACACCCCTAACAAAAACACTCCATTTACCCCGTAAATATGGTGCGCATTATATAAGTTTTTCAGTACATTTAACGCTCACTTTTTTTTATATATCTATTTGCTGCCCCTTTTAAAGCATGTTAGGGAAAAAGATCCCAAGCAGCTCCATTATATACTATAAAATTGGTAATACAGTAAATCACAAAAGGATACCCCCTACATTTTTGTTAAATTGTATTATTTTTTTCATGGACAACAATGAGGAATACATTTTGGGACAATGTAAAGTTTTATGTACACCCTTTTATGATTGCCCCCAAAATAACGCGGAAACAGGGGCAACTCAAAGGGCCGGGCCCCCAAAACAAACTTTTGGATGCCCCCCCCCTCGCCCACCTCCCTGACCACGACCATGTACCAGGCTGCTGTTAGTAATGTAAAAACAAGGGCAAATACCTCACCATACTCTCACCCCGCTACTCTCAAAACAAACCACAAAACTAAGACCAGCATTACCCAAAAACGCATTTAAACATAAACCTAATTTAAATACCACCAGAACACACCACAAATTACCACCACAAAAAAAAACTAAATAATCCCCCTACACAAATTACGATCATACACAAACCCCCAAATACTGCCCAAAATAATAAGGATATATAAAAAATAGTGACCATATAGGGTATATACCATTACACAGGCTCTGCAGACTGTATAAAAACCCCAAAACAGGACCATTTTATTGATCCCCCTGCAGTGTACACAGGTTTCTACAGACTAAATATTACCTCCAAAACAGTGACCAATATGGTAAAAACCGGGGTACCCCCAGGCCAAACAGACTGTACATTACCTCCATACATGCCCAATATAGGGGTAGACCCCAAAGGGTACCCGGGCCCCTCTGCAGACTTTTTTATAACCCCAAAACAGTGACCATAAAGGGGTAGACACCATGTAAAAACGGGCCTCAACAACTTTTACATTACCCCCCATACTGGGACCATATAGTGGAAATTTGTTAGTGTACAAAAGGCCGGGTAACATATAAGTGATTACAGTGCAGTTACACCCTTGGGGATTTCCACGGGTGACATTTCTCTGACCAGCCCCGTTGACTTTCCTCTTTTGTTCTGCATCCCCCGGTCCAGTCCCCCCATCTTAAATGACGTCCCCGACCATTTTTTCCCTGCTTTTTTAGACACAAATATTTTGGGAATCCTGACTTTTCCAGAAACCCGCCCCCCTGGCTAATGGGGCCCATTTGGGAAAGGAAAGGGTTTAGAAAGGATATATGGGGCCCCAAATAGGCAAGGGGTTTTAGGTAGCCAATAGAGGGGCCCATAAAACCCAGGGGGGGTTTTTAGGTAGCTATAGGGACCCATACAGGTAACAGGGTTTAGGGGGGCCCTATGGGGGCCATTTTGGTGGGGGTTTAGGAAACTAAAGGGGCCCCAAAAAAAGTAGACGGGGAAAGGCTTTTTGGGGTAAATGGCAGGCAAAAAGGGGGGGCGGTATAGGGGCCCAAGGGGGTTAAGGTAAAAAAAGGGAAATTCACTTACTAAAACCACGGTCCCACCCCCCCCTGATGCGCCGCTCGCCCCCTGTCCCCTCCTCCCCCCGCAGCCCTGCGCTCAGTGCGGGGGGCGCGGTAAAGTAAACCCAAAAGAGCGCCGCCCAGGGGAAAAAGCAGACGGAGTTTTCCCCCGCTCCTACTGCTAGCTCCACCCAGACTGCCTAAAAAAACGCTCCTGCGGGGGGGGCCCGGGGCGTTCAAGGTAGCATGCGCTGGGCCCCGCAGCCCCCCCGCCCGCCGCATGAACTTTTTAAATTTTCACTGCCGGCGGGCCAGGAGTGGCATTACCGGGGTAGCGGACGCAGTAGCAGCTGCCCCGGGGATCCCCTAAGCGCAGGGGTCCCGTAGCAACTGCTACCCCGGTAGTTACGCCCCTGGGTGGGAGCCCCATTTGATTTGGCTGTATGGGGCCCTGACATGGTTAATAGATGACAGATGGCAGCCCTGAGTCCATTCAATATGTTGGCACAGAACCACACGGGTGTGCACACGCCACCTGTCTGCCTATAATCTCTCCTGCTACAGTCACTAATAGGATTGCATCCGTGTTAACGGACAAAGAAAGAGGCAACACTAAAACGGACACGAACTGCAAGTATTTAAGCGCTGGTGTGAATTACCGGCAGTGTGAATGAATACACGGTTTTGCTAAATGGGGAAACTCATATGTTGGTTCTGCGTTTAGAGGCAGGGTCAAGGATTCAAGGACCAATGCCATGGGTTCCCAGGACTGCAGGGTCTTAGCAGAGCGTCGGCGCCACTTTGCTCCACTATTCAGCCTAGTAAAAGTCGGCCTGCTTGCAGCATTGGGGGAATGGGGAGTTCTGAGTAATGGGGCTCCATACCCTGCACAGCAGAGTCTTCACCAGGATAGTAGGAGCACAGACCAGACCTGTAATTGTATTGAGGTAGAGGTTCGGGGCCCCTAGGAGCAGCAATTCCACCATTGTTAAATAGACTTGTGTATATCAGGTAGTAAAAATCTATAATATATAACCTGTATAAACACAATGCTCTGATTTACTATTCTGCCTGGAAAGCCTTAAAGAGAACCTGTCACATAGTCTTTGCCCCCCTTGCTGAGGACAGTACAAGCCAGTGTCAGACATGCTGTTTCCAGAGCTGTGTCCCTTATTCTGTATTATGCAGGAGTTTTCGTGTATTTAATGCTCAAATCTGAAGTTTTCATTCAGAGTCCTTCAGAGAGTCAGTGTTTTTCAAACCCCGCCAATCAGAGGCTAGCCCCGCCCACCTCAACTGACAAACCTATTACTTTGAATAGGTAGAAACATGTGAATAACTGTCAGTGGGCGGAGCTAGCCTTGGGTGGGTGGGGCCAACACCTGCTCATAAATAAGATTTGAGGGGTAAATGCTCTAAAACTCCAGCATCTTACAGAATAAGGGACACAGCGCTGGAAACAGCAGGTCTGACACTACCTTGTTCTGCCCTCAGCAAGGGGGGCATCACCTATATGACAGGTTCCCTTTAAGCCTACTAGGTGACTACCTCTAGTGCTGACATAGGTGGCACGATGTCACATCATCGTGCTGCTGACGCCGGGCTTCACTTGAAGCAGGCGAGCTGCTTGTCAGGAATGGGGCAAGTGAGGGTTTTCTCTCCCCCATCCCTCCTTAGGTGTAGTAGGGGCCAACCTACCTGGGACCCGCCTACAACCTACATACTTGGGGCCCAACTACAACCATTAATACCTCCGGGGTTTTGGATGCGGATCCGACTTAGCACATGTTCATTCTTCTGCTGGTTTCCCTGCCAGAACACGCGTCCAAAACATTTCAATATTCTTTTTACTCTTAAGATCCAGTCCCTGGGAAAACGCGTTGTATGGACAACAAGGCGTAACTTTCTGTTGAGGTCAATAGCGATGAGTTTACATTCGGTTTGAGACGAGTATTTTAAGTCCATCTCTGAGTGTATTTTGACTCGTGTGGACAGAGTCTGATGTGGATTGCTGAGGATTGCTACATCCAGTAGATGGCGCTACACACTAGTGCAAGTCAAAAAATTAGAAGATCATTGAAAATTAAAGGGGTTTCCAGAACTATCTTTGTTACCGGGCTCACACATGTATTATAGTAAACCTTATAATTCATACTGTAATGAGTCTATACAATATATGGGTTTATCTATTTGACTTACGTTATTGATCTCAATTATCTTTTAGCTGCACTAGTAGTTCCGGCTCTTTACCCACAAGCCTTTAGGAGTCTCTGTAGTATCCCTATCTCTGTACAACAGTTTATAATTTCAGATAAAACACAGAAAGGGGGTTAAAATATTTGTATCCTGGCAGGGAAGGCTTCCACCAGTATCGGATCTATAGAGTCTCCTATCTATTAGCCATGTATGCGCCATCCCTCTGTGTAATACAATTAGTTTCTCTACATTTCTGCCTCTTTAATGGCGATTGTGAAACTTAATAGGTGTTTTATAGAGAATTCTATTACTACTTTAACTCTCTGGTCCTAGATTAGGCATCCCCCCTGCCCTCTGTTATTCTGTCATTGATCTAATAGAATTATCCATGAGACACAATAGTTCCCACCTTCCTGGCTGATAAGCTAGTTGTCACCCCCATGTGGTGATAACTGGTCACTGCTAGGCCGTGTGTGAGCCTTCAGCTCTTTACCTGGGATGGAGACTATTTGCTTTGTTACCTTTTTATTTCTATTAGGTCTACATCCTCTTGCCATATCCCCCCCCCCCCCCCCCAAAAAAAAAAAAAAAAAAAAAAAAGCTCTACCCTAAAAATAAGCCCCAGTTGGAATTTTTGGAGATTTAGATTAGGTTTGAAAAAGAAGCCCTCGTAAGGAAAAAAAAAATTGAGAGTCGGCACCCACCCAGTGTAATTGCGCTACACAAGTATGTGGCTTAGCGCTCTTGACTCCTAGGCAACCTATGTCTGTAGTAGCACAGTCCTCTCCTGTCCTCCCAGACTCTCCCCGTCTAATTGACCAGTATGAGCCTCGGGTGTACGGTTTTATCAAGGCTGACCTGAGTTATTTTATTACCCTGCTGCGGTCAATACTGATCCTATCTGACAAAACAGTGTTCTGCGGTCTTCCCGCCAACCCTCCGGTTTGGAGTGCATTAAAGGGGTGTTATCGTTTGAGCTGTTCGGGCTGTTCAGATAATTTTCTCAGATTGAGTTTGAAATCCAGGGGCGTGTCTCTCTTGTCAGCAGGCGTGTCTCCCCTCCCAGGAGGCATGTCTCCCCTCCCAGGAGGCGTGTCTCCCCTCACTGAAGAACTGTGACATCATCATTTTGTATGAAGCAGGGGATGCAGAAGGTTGTCTGGATATAACAGCTCTGTAGCCTCCTGCATGGTTCTTATGTCTGCAGCCTTGAAGCTCTAGACACCAGCAAGCACCTGTCATATGTCTTAGTTTACACACAAATGATGCTGAAAGCCAGCAGCTTTAACTTCTAGTGGTGTTCACCCAAATTATACTGACAACAGGCAGAGACCTTTACTCAACTACAAGGACAAATGTCAGCTTCAAGTAAAGGTCTCTGCCTGTTGTCAGTGACATGTGAGTGAAAACAATGGGGGTAGAAGCAATCAGCTTTGAGAGAAGGCCCTGCTCAGCTTGTAACTAACTTGGTCTGGTGGTGCAGAGGTAGAGCAGTGGTAGAAAAGTGCTTTTACAACGAAGGGGTTTGGAGTTCTAGTCCCTCACAAAATATATTCTCCCCCCCCCCCTAATTTCTACACATATGTAGAGAGACCTAAAATATATATGTCAATCTCTATAATGATATATATACACATACATAGCTCCCCTATATCATGTCTCATCCCCCAGAGTATATGCATTATATCACGTATGTTGAAAGTGCTTGGTGTGACTGTGAGGATGGGACACTATATAGGGGAGCTTTGTGTGTGTATATGAATAAAATTATAGATGTCTACACATATATTTTCATATATTTACATATGTGTACAATTTATAAAAGAAAAAAAAAAAACTACTGATGGGACTTGAACTCCTAACCTTTATCTTGCAGAGTGGATCAGCTAAGCACTGCACTATACAAGCAGCTTATACAGACAGTGTTGAATCCTTATGTTATACACTACAAATGATGTCATAAGGAGGCGAGGCTTGCATTAGCCCTGAGGAACAGAACGCCCTCTTTTCAAAGTAGCAGCTTAAGGACTGGACCTGTAAGGAGGTGAAACAACCTCTTGGCAAAAGCCCTTTAAACAGGCAGTAATTGCCCAGATCATCACCATAGAGCTGGGAGATGTACATAGAGCCAGCAGACCTTGGTTTCACTATCAATTTTAACAGCTCAGAGGGGAGTAAACACAGTGTGCAGGCAGCCAATCACAGTGTAGGGGGCGTGGCCGGGGCGTTTCCTGTCTAGGGGCGTATCCCAACAGGCTGAATGAAATGTCAGCCAGCCAATCACAGTGCAGGGGGCGTGTCTAGGGAATCGACCAGGGGGCGTTCTGACCAGCAACAGAGCAACTGCAGAAACAGAATACAGATTTACAGAGAAGCTGATATCTGCTAAACCAAGTGACAGAGGTAATGCAACCCAATTACAAAAGTGCTTATTTTTACTGTCCCCATATTGAGACATATTTTGTAACGATAAAACCCCTTTAACTCGGGGCCTCCCCCACACCTAACAAAACCAAAGGTTCATCACTTGTTGCATTGGCTCAAGTGGTTGTGGAGTTGATATTGTCGTTTTGGCCCAATTTTAATCCAGTTTCTTAAAGTGACTGTAGCATTCTGTGCAGGGTAGGTCTTGTCACCTCTTTGCATAATATAGATTTATTGAGCTACATTGGATCTCTTATTAGACAAGTGGGCACCACTATCAACTTCATACGAGATGCCCTATGTATACAGTTTACTTTAAAAGGGGACCCTCTCATACGGCCCCCGGAACAACCTATAGAAAACTTCTAACCTAAATGAAAACCCCGTGCAGGGGCAAACCCAGGTTTTTATAGGGCCCCCATAGCAAAATTGATTGGTCACCACCATGGGTGCAGCTATAACCATAGTGACTGCTATAGGTCCCCGAGGCTTGAAGGTGGCAAGGGGGAAGGGGGGTGTAATGAAAAGGAACCATGTTCTGAGTATGTTTAATTTTTTTCACCCCCACCTTACTAGTAATTCTCTGCTATGTGGCGGTATTATTTATACCCTTTAATTATTGCTACTTATGCTGTTTTTAGTTATTGTCATTAGGTGGGGGGATCTATTGGTACAAGACTCAAACAGCAACATATAAAGTATAGTCGTAATTGAAGGTCTGGATAATAGTGTCATGCAGGAGGGCATAAAGCCACTAATTTGTCTTTCTATGAAGATACAATGTTGCACATTAGTAGGGCCCCATAGAAGTTGCTATGAATATAAATACAGAAATAAAAGGCAGGACCCCGGCGCACGGGGAAAATTAAAAAAAAAGCCGGGGTTCGACTTTTTGGGAAAGAGTCTTTAATTCTTAAAAAGGCGGGGTACAAACCCTCGCACCTTTAAAAAAACTCAAAACAAAAAAAACCCACGCGTTTTCCTCCGGTAAACCGGCATTTTCCCTAAAGGAATCCCCTAATAAAAATTAGGGGAAAAATTTAAATGGAAAAATTTTTTGTATAGGGGGGCTAAAACTCAAAAACCCTATCAAAGGACCAACATTTTAAAAAACCCTGTCAAAAGATCATCAAATCCCAGACTTCAATAGAGAGAAATATTTCGTTTTCGTAAAACCCGAGGAAAGCGGGCTACATCAATCAAAAAATTAGGGTGTTAGTCTTTTCTAGCCGGGAAAATCCGTAAGAAATTTACTCGGCAAAGAAAAAGGGTCGGAATATGTTATTTATGTTTAACATACATTTTAAAAAAAGCAAAAAAAAATTTTCAGAAGATTTTGCCCTGAAAAAGATAAAAATGTAGAGTGTATTATTTATTTAAAAAAAAAAAAAAAGGAGGGGAAAGGTTTGGTGTGTGTATTAAATTGCCAAGGAGAACTAGGAATTGTATAAGCTTATTGGGGTCGTGGTTATGGTAAATTACTTAATAAAAACGTGATAAGACTCAATTATACTGTATAAGTTAAAAACCGGAGAGAGCACATATAGAATAGTTTTTTCTAAAGCCTGTGTGAAAACCCGGGGTTGCTGTTTAATTAGGGGGAATCAATTCATGGGGGGTATTACGAACCGGCCAATGGGTAGAGAGGTACCTCTAGGAAAATAATGTGAAAAAGTTAGGGGCGCTTTACTGGATATTACTTTGGGTATGAACAAGATGGCCAATCAGAGAAGACAGGTATTATGAACTGGCCAATGATAGGGGAGCTACTCTCTATGGGGAAAAAGAAGTGAAAATGCTAAGGGCACCCAGCTTCGTTTACTGAATGAAACTAAGATAGCCAACAGAAGAAAACGGGTTTACGAACTGGCCAATGGTGAGAAGCACTCTCTATGGGAAAAAATGGTTAAAAATTCTAGGGCCGTTACTGACTTAAAAACAGAACTAAGATAGCCAATCAGAGAAAGCGGGGTATTAATAACCGAAACCCCAAAGATAAGGGGAGCTCTATCTATGGAAATTTGCATGGTGTAAAACTAGTATTTAAAAGTACATAAATAAAATGACCCAAACCAAAAAATGGGGGGTTCCCCGAACGACCAATGGTGAGGTAAGCTCTGGGCTTTAAAAGGGGTTTAAAACTTATAAAGTATAGTACATGACTGAGATTAGCCAAACTCGGGAAGAACAAAATAGAAATAATATGGGGAGCTCGTATCTAGGAAAAAAGGGAATGGATCGAAGTAATTGGACGCATTTACGTAACACGTGTGATTTAACCGGAACCTGAACGAGGGCAAACCGTATATAAGGACCTAAATGAAAGGGCCATTACAACATAGGGGATAAAAACTTATGTTGGATATAATAAAGATGTAAGGGGCCCCTAATATATGAAACTAAGTTTCAAAAATGGGCTCTTTTTTTTTTAACTTAAAAAAATCATAACCCCCCCAAAACCCCCATAATAAATACCATATAAATGAAGAGAGTTAGGGGAAAAAAAAAAAAGGGGAACTTAAGCATATATTTTTGTTTTCCTAGCGTATGGTTTTTCCCCCATATCATTTAAACTTTGGTTGCAAAGTTTTTAATCTGTAGATCCAGAACACTCTCGTTTCTGAATGTCTGAAATCTATTGGTGTGATTGATCGGAAAAAAAATCAAAAGGGGGGAATCTTAGGTCACGAAAAATTTTGTTGAAGGATAACTTACAGTGTAAAGCAACGTTTGTTTTATATCGCCTTTTTTTTAAAAGGCCCCATGGCCGTTCAGTCTGATAGAAGCGCGATGTTTTCCTGCCGACTACTGTAAGAAAGGGAGGACACTCTAAAAATAAATTACAAATGAACTTTGCAGGTGAGACAAAATTTTAAAAGGAAGGTAGTGTTGGGGGTTTTTAGAAGTAATATTTATTTGGGTACAAATGGTTTTACAACACATACAACTTTTAGTTCCACAGGCAAAGCTGCCTATTTCGGTTGGAATAATGCTGACATCTTTAGGCTGATATCTCACTCTGCTGGGGGCTAGTATATTTTTGATGTTCGGTGCCCTCCTGAATATCAGATTGGGTTTCTCTGGAATCAAAGGACCTAAAAGAGGGTCTTTTTTCAATAGGTACCAATGCTTATTTAGAATTTGCTTTATTTTAGAGTGAGACGAATTTGTACTGTGTTAATGAGTGAATGTTTAATTCTTGGATCTGTATTAATTTTGGATTTTGCTTTAATCCCATCTGTATTTTTTTGAATTAGACAGTCTTTTTGAGTGAGTTTTGCAGTTCTATCAATGGCATCTTCTAAAAGTTTTCTTGGATATCTTTTTTCTTTGAATCTATTTTTCAAGAACTTTGCTTGTTTCGAAAATTCAACATCTTCCGTACAATTTTTACGGACCCTCTTGAACTGGCCGTAAGGAATATTAATTAACCAAGGTTTATAGTGCGCGCTGCGTCAAACTGGATATAGGTATTGGAATCTACTTTTTTGAAATGAGTGGAAGTGATAAATCTGTCCTTTTTGAGTGTGACGTTCAGGTCCAAGAAAACAATGGATTGAGAACATGTGGCTATGCAGTATGAAGTGTAAGTTCCAGGTGTTGTTGTTTTAGAAAAATTGATGAATTCTGGAATTATATTTATAGGTCTGACCATATGAAAAACAGGTCGTCAATGTATCTTTTGTACAGGGTGATGTATTGCATATATTGGGGTTGACCATATATATATATTGTTCCTCGAAGGACCCCATAAATATGTTGGCATAAGAAGGTGCCACTCTGGTGCCCATAGCAGTGCCTTTTATCTGGTGGTAGGTAGTGTCATTGTATTTGAAATAGTTATTTTCCAAAATGAAGTTTAGACTGTTAACCAAAAAAGCCTTTTTTTCCTTTGAGAATTTTGTATTTTCCAAAAGGTTTCTGACACAGTTCATACCTAAATGATGTGGAATATTCAAATAGAGTGAGGTAACATCTGCTGTAATGAGAATGTATTCGGAATTGGGTGGAGCCATTGCTGGAGCCATCCCAAAAAATCCTTCTAAGGCCAAATATATACCTATCAATCTAGAAGAACCCAATACTAACAAAGATAAAGAGGTGAAAATACATCCTAAAGCACATCAGAAGCAAAAGGAATCAGGAGCTAATATAGAATTACCTGTTATACACGATTTAAATACCTTAACACAAAGCACCATGTCACAATTTGAAAAAAATTTCACCAGATTCATTACCACAGTTTCACCCAACCAGGAGTCCGGAAAGGCACCATATAGTCCAAGTATCACCACTAACTCTTATGATAAAGAAGAACTCACTACAATTTCTTTCTTGGATATAAAACAAAAGGCCCAAAAAGTTCGAGAAAGGTTTGAGAAAATTAAGTCGGAACACAGTGGCTTTAAAACAGATTTTAATGAATCCCTCTCTCCCTCTTTGCCCTCCCAATTTACCACTCATGAGGTGTCTGACACCTCCCTTCAACTTTTAGATATTGATACCACTATCACTGAAATAAATACAGAGGGACAGAATATACCACTTTTTTTTAGGGTCAACCCAGACAGCCCTCTTATTGTCCCCCAATATCAAAACAGCCACCAAAAGAAAGGCATGATAGAGGGTGCAGGGCGGGGACCCGCAGGAAAAAAAGAAAGGTCCCTGTCACTCACTTAGATACTCCTACTGTACTTATTACTTCAGAATCAGAACTACAAAAACAGGGTATATTCAATCTATCAGAGTATAATCTAGATTCCTATGAAATTAGCATTTTGTCTAAAGGACTTTTTTTCAGTCCCACCAATAATGACATCAAATACTTTGATTTATTTTTAGACCTACATCACCTAGTACGCAAGTTGACACTTACCAGACACTTTTCTATGCATCCTAATCCTATTGAATCTTCTACAACCACAAAAGGAGAGGATGAGAATATATAAATCCCCACCAAATCTAGATTTTACCCCACCCAGTCCCAGGGACATTATATCACAACCATTCTGGATCTAGTTTCCGATGAATTACAACTCATTACTCCGACCAGTAGGAATTCCAATCTAACTAAACAAGAACAAACTGCTTTAAAGAGAATTAAAGATAATCATTATATAGTGGTGCGACCGCCAGATAAAGGTGGTGGCACCGTAATATTAGATTATGAAAAGTACCAAAAAGAGGCCGAAAATATTTTAAGTGATAGTACATACTATGAAATTATTTTAAATGATCCATTTCAGGAAGTTCAGAATGAACTACTCGATAGTCTGAATCAAGCAGTATCGGACAACACCATCACTAAAAAAGAGAAATATTTTATCTATATCCCAGAGCCCAACATACCATTTTTTTACTTTCTTCCCAAGATACATAAAAGCCTAAAAAAAAAAAAACAGGACGCCCTATCATTTCAGGGATCAATTCAAGCACTAGTCAATTATTTCACTATTTGGATCTTCACCTTCAACCCCACGTAACAAAATTAAAAAGTCACCTGAGAGATTCAGGTCCCCTTATTCAGTTTTTGACAAATTTACCACCTAATTCCGAATACATTCTCATTACAGCAGATGTTACATCACTCTATTTGAATATTCCACATCATTTAGGTATTAACTGTGTCAGAAACCTTTTGGAAAATAATACAAAATTCTCAAAGGAAAAAAAGGCTTTTTTGGTTAACAGTCTAAACTTCATTTTGGAAAATAACTATTTCAAATACAATGACACTACCTACCACCAGATAAAAGGCACTGCTATGGGCACCAGAGTGGCACCTTCGTATGCCCACATATTTATGGGGTCATTTGAGGAACAATACATATATGGTCAACCCCAATATATGCAATACATCACCCTGTATAAAAGATACATTGATGACCTGTTTTTTATATGGTCAGGACCTATAAATATAATTCCAGAATTCATCAATTTTCTAAACAACAACACCTGGAACTTACACTTCACTGCTAACCACAGTTCTCAATCCATTGTTTTCTTGGACCTGAACGTTACACTCAAAAAGGATAGATTTATCACTGCCACTCATTTCAAAAAAGTAGATTCCAATACCTATATCCAGTTTGACAGTGCACACTATAAACCATGGTTAATTAATATTCCTTACGGCCAATTCAAGAGGGTCCGTAAAAATTGTACAAAAGATGTTGAATTTTCAAAACAAGCAGAGTTCTTGAAAAATAGATTCAAAGAAAAAAGATATCCAAGAAAACTTTTAGAAGATGCCATTGATAGAACTGCAAAACTCACTCAAAAAGACTGTCTAATTCAAAAAAATACAGATGGGACTAAAGCAAAATCCAAAATTAATACAGATCCAAGAATGAAACATTCCCTCATTACACAGTACAATTCGTCTCACTCTAAAATAAAGCAAATTCTAAATAAGCATTGGTACCTATTGAAAAAAGACCCTTTTTTAGGTCCTTTGATTCCAGAGAAACCCAATCTGATATTCAGGAGGGCACCGAACATCAAAAATATACTAGCCCCCAGCAGAGTGAGATATCAGTCTAAAGATGTCAGCATTATTCCAACCGAAATAGGCAGCTTTGCCTGTGGAACTACAAGTTGTATGTGTTGTAAAACCATTTGTACCACATCAAATATTACTTCTACAAACACCAACACTACCTATCCTATTAAGTTTCGTCTCACCTGCAAAAGTTCATTTGTAATTTATGTTATAGAGTGTACCTGCCGTCTACAGTACGTCGGCAGGACAACATGCGCGCTTCATATCAGACTGAACGGCCATAGGGCCTGCGTTAAAAAAGGCGATATAAAACAAAGCGTTGCTTTACACTGTAAGTTAGTCCATCAACAAAATTTCGATGACCTGAAGATTACCCCCGTTGATTTTATTCCGATCAATCACACCAATAGATTTCAGACATTACAGAAACGAGAGATGTTCTGGATCTACAGATTAAAAACATTGCAACCAAAAGGTCTTAATGATATGGTGGAACTCATACGCTAGGAATAAACAATAATATATGCTTAAGTTCCCCCGGTTCCACCTAACGATCTCTTCGATTTATATGGTATTTATATATCGGTCCTTTTTGTATATGATTCTTCAAGTTAAAACATAGAGTCCATTTTTAGAAACATTAGTTTCTATAGTATTAGAGGGGCTCGTTACATCTTTATTATGGCAAATATAAGCAAAGAATAACGTCTTCACGGCACTCACCAGAAGTCGGGTTAAGTCAGGTTAAAATCCATTTTTATTCGGCATCTTGTGGCAAGCGTGGCTCACACGCGAAACAGCTGTTGCCTGTCTGTTGCTCCTGCGTGAGCTTTCTTGTACTCCCGTACGCTCTATGTTGCCACAAGATGCCGAATAAAAATGGATTTTAACCTGACTTAACCCGACTTCTGGTGAGTGCCGTGAAGACTTTATTCTTTGCTTATATTTGCCATTATAAGAGACTTCTCTTTTTTGATTCACTGAGCACCACATACGGGAAGCTATACATAGAGACGTGTTTGCATGCAGCTTTAGAATCCATTGAGTTTTCAACAGCACATTGCAAGGTGGTGCCGAAGTGTTAACTCTATAATTCCTGGGATACATCTTTATTATATCCAACATAAGTTTATATCTCCCTATGTGTGTAACCGGTCCTCATCTTAGGTCCTTATATACGGTTTGCCCTCCGTTCAGCGTTCCGGTTCAATCACACAGTGTTACAGTAAATGCGTCCAATTACTTCTATACCATTCCTATTTCCATAGATACGAGCTCCCCATATTATTTCTATATTTGTTCTTCCGAGATTGGCTAATCTCAGTCATGTACTATACTTTACTAAGTTTTAAATCCCTATAGACCAGAGCTTACCTCACCATTGGTCGATTCAGAATACCCATTTTTCTGCGATTGGTCATTTATAGTTATGTACTTATCAATACCTAGTTTTACACCATGCAAATTTCCATAGACTAGAGCTCCCCCTATCATTGGTCGGTTTATAATACCCGCTCTTCTCTGATTGGCTATCTTAGTTCTGTATTAAGTCAGTAACGTGCCCCTAGAATTTTTACATTCATTTTCCTATAGAGAGTAGCTCTCTCTACCATTGGCCAGTTCGTAATACCCGCTTCTCTCTGATTGGCTCTCTTAGTTCTACATTCAGTGAACGAAGCTAGGTGCCCTTAGCATTTTCACATTCATTTTCCCATAGAGAGTAGCTCTCCCTATCATTGGCCAGTTCATAATACCTGCTCTTCTCTGATTGGCCATCTTAGTTCTATACCCAGTAATATCAGTAAAGCGCCCCTAACATTTTCACATTCATTTTCCCATAGAGAGTAGCTCTCTCTACCATTGGCCGGTTCGTAATACCCGCCATGAATCTGATTGGCCTAATTAAACAGCTAACCCGGTTCACACAGCGCTTCAGAGGAAACACTATTCTATATGTGCTCTCTCCCAGTGTAACATTATACAGTATGAATTAGAGTCTTATCACGTTTTTATTAAGTAATACACATAACACTACGATCCCAATAAGCTTATACAAATTCCTAGTTCTCCTTGGCAATTATAATACAACACACCAAACCATTCTCCTTTTTTTATATTTTTAATAAATAATACACTCTACATTTTTATCTTTTTCAGGGCAATATACTTCTGTAATTTTTTATTGTCATTTTTTTAAATGTATGTTAAACATAAATAACATATTCCGACGCCTATTTCTTTGCCGGAGTGAATTCTCTACGGAGTTTTCCACGGCTAGAAAAGACTAACACCCGTAATGTTGATTGATGTACCGCTCTTCCAATCGTATACCGACACGAACTATCTTCTCTCTATTGAAGTCTGTCACTGATGATCTTGATTGACAGCTTATTCCACTAGTTGGATCCTTTGATATGCTGATTGACGTTTCAGCCGACCTATACAAAAATATCACTCCATTTAAATATCCCAGTAATTTTTATTACGGCATTACCCTTGAGAAAGTGCCGGTATACGGCAGGAAACGCGTCGGGTTTTTATTGTTCTGAGTTTTTAATGGTGCGAGGGTCTGTCACCCCCGCATCTTTTAAGAATTAAAGACATCTTCCTATAAGTCAGAACCTCGGCTTTTTTTCAATTTCCACGTGCGCCGGGTCCGCCATTTTATTTCTGTATTCGCATCTATCCGGCGTTCATCTGAACCCCGGAACAACTGAGACTAGCGGCCGCCGTGATAAGGGCTACGGCACCACTAAGCCCTGCAAGCGCATATGAGAGTTGTGCCTCTATAATAAGAGCGCAACCTCAGAAGGTAAGCACATCTACCTATTTTTTTAGCTGTTCTCCATTTTTTACCATCTTCATGATTGTGTGCCCCCTTTGTGTTTTTCTTTTATATCCGTGCTATGAATATAGTTACACCCCTGACGCACCATCATTGCAACTGTAACATGACTATACAAGCAAGGTCTATGACTCTAGATGTACTGTTTATATGTATTTAGTGCAGACCTCTGCATAGGATAATGTATCCCTACTGTCTGAGGTCTCTGTAGAGTCCTTTGTGCATATAAAACCAGGAATAAACTTGCTCTACAGATAACTTATAGACTCCTAGATATTTGATATAAGAAGGAGAAAGCTAGAGATCAATAGATGATGGGTAGATATGAGATATAAAGCTAGGGTCACATTTAGGGGCAGTGTGCCGTAAAGCTAGGGTCACATCTAGGGGCGGTGTGCCGTAAAGCTAGGGTCACATCTAGGGGCGGTGTGCCATAAAGCTAGGGTCACATCTAGGGGCGGTGTGCCATAAAGCTAGGCTCACATCTAGGGGCGGTGTGCCATAAAGCTAGGGTCACATCTAGGGGCGGTGTGCCGTAAAGCTAGGGTCCCATCTAGGGGCGGTGTGCCTTAAAGCTAGGGTCACATCTAGGGGCGGTGCCCCGTAACCCTAGGGTCACATCTAGGGGCGGTGTGCCGTAAAGCTAGGGTCACATCTAGGGGCGGTGTGCCGTAAAGCTAGGATCACATCTAGGGGCGGTGTGCCGTAAAGCTAGGGTCACATCGAGGGGCGGTGTGCCGTAAAGCTAGGGTCACATCTAGGGGCGGTGTGACATAAAGCTCGGGTCACATCTAGGGGCGGTGTGCCGTAAAGCGAGGGTCACATCATAGGGGCGGTGTGCCGTAAAGCGAGGGTCACATCTAGGGCGGTGTGCCGTTAAAGCTAGGATCACATCTAGGGGCGGCCTGTGTGCCGTTAAAACGAGGGTCACATCTAGGGGCGGTGTGTGCGTCGTAAAGCGGAGGGTTCACATCTAGGGGCGGCTTGTGCCGTTAAAAGCTAGGGTCACATCTAGGGGCGGTTTGCCGTAAAGCTAGGGTCACATCTAGGGGCGGTGTGCCTTAAAGCTAGGGTCACATCTAGGGGCGGTGTGCCGTAAAGCGAGGGTCACATCTAGGGGCGGTGTGCCGTAAAGCTAGGGTCACATCTAGGGGCGGTTTGCCGTAAAGCTAGGGTCACATCTAGGGGCAGTGTGCCGTAAAGCTAGCGACACATCTAGGGGCAGTGAGCCGTAAAGCTAGGGTCACATTTAAGGGCAGTGTGCCGTAAAGCGAGGGTCACATCTAAGGGCAGTGTGCCGTACAGCTAGGGTCACATCTAGGGGTATTGTGCCGTAAAGCTAGGGTCAAATCTAGGGGTATTGTGCCGTAAAGCTAGGGTCACATCTAGGGGTATTGTGCCGTAAAGCTAGGGTCACATCTAAGGGCAGAGTGCCGTAAAGCTAGGGTCACATCTAAGGGCGGTGTGCCGTACAGCTAGGGTCACATCGAGGGGTAGTGTGCCGTAAAGCTAGGGTCACATCTAGGGACAGTGTGCTGTAAAACTAGGGACACATCTAGGGGCTGGTCAGCACATAGGAATACAGTGGTAATATGTAGCATTACATGGTTTGGGCATAAATTATTGCTGCCCTGCCAAAGAATAGGAGTCCGATATGAATTATTGCAATAGATTGACAGAAATCCTTTTACCATTTTAGGAGCGGAGGTGAAAACAATATGGACGGAGATTTTTTTGTGAGGTTTTGGGTGTATTTTGTACCTGGTGAATAGACTTGTTGTGTAAATCAGATTATTTATTTTTTTTATTACTTGCTACACTCAGTGGGGACAGGCCAGACTCCTGGGGCCCCAGACATTTGGTACTGTTTGTGGGAAAATAGAGTCTGTATAGGGGGAACTTTTGTCTTTTATTGTGATGTTTTAGGTGTAATCGTTCCCTTTCACATAGACTTGTGTGATGGAAAGCCGATTTACCTGAACTGATACAATAGAGAGAGCCCGCACCCAAGACCTCTCAGCAAGGGGCGACACCACTGGCTTCAAGTCAATGTCTGTGAGACTGAATTATAACTTGGGGGCTAAGTATTAGAAGTAGATAATGACAACAATGTAAGGAGTTTGTAGCACTCGGATTATAACTTTGATTTAGTGTTATTTATAATAGTGATGCAGAGAGTCACAGATTATAGAGAGGAACTGGATTAGAGGACAATTGATAGATTGGGATTGGCTACAGATAAGTGGATAGGGCAGAGCCCATCATGGACTGGAGATAGATAATAGGATAGAGCAGGTACCGGGATAAGGTGCAGTTCACACACAGGGACATTTGTATAATACGTTATAGACAGTGGTTTTAGCATACGAAACTTCTTCTGGGACGACCATTGTATGATACAACCGTTACCCTATGGGAAATTGGTGATTGGTTCTGAGGCCCCAAAATGTCATCAACCTAACGGAACACGAAGATTAAAGAAGATTGGGTGGTTACTAATAGAGTTGAAGAGCTTCCTTAGAACTTCAGAAAGAGCTTCTGGAAATCACTTTCTATGATGACTGCAGCTTCTTTAGGTCATGGATTTTATAGGCGCTGTACCAGAAAAAAATTCAATAAATGGAACCCTCACCTCACCGCTCCGCCTGGACAATGTAAAAAGCAGGCCCTGACATGTAGTACTATACTGTAGAGAGGCGCTATAGACCACCAATCACTGCATGTACCTCACTAATACATGTAAGAGCAGTACAGGACATGTAGTACCGCACTGTACTGTAGGGAGGCGCTATAGACCACCAAACACTGCATGTACCTCAATAGTACAGGTAAGAGCAGTACAGGACATGTAGTACCGCACTGTACTGTAGAGAGGCACTATAGACCACCAATCTCTGCATGTACCTCAATAATACATGTAAGAGCAGTACAGGACATGTAGTACTGCACTGTACTGTAGAGAGGCGCTATAGACCGTCAATCACTGCATGCACCTCCGTAATACATGTAAGAGCAGTGCAGGACATGAAGTACCGCACTGTACTGTAGAGAGGTGCTATAGACCGCCAATCACTGCATGCACCTCACTTATACATGTAAGAGCAGTACAGGACATGTAGTACCACACTGTACTCTAGAGAGGCGCTATAGACCGCCAATCACTGCATGTACCTCACTAAAAACATGTAAGAGCAGTAACAGGACATGAGTACCGCACTGTAATGTTAGAGAGGCGCTATAGACCACCAATCATCGCTGCACCTCACTAACACATGTAAGAGCAGTACCCGACATGTAGTACCACACTGTACTGAAGAGAGGCGCTATAGACCCCCAATCACTGCATGCACCACAATAATACATGTAAGAGCAGTACCGGACATGAAGTAACGCACTGTACTGCAGAGAGGCGCTATTAGACCACCAATCATGCATGTACCTCACTAATACATGTAAAAAGCAGTACAGGACAAGTAGTACCGCACTGTACTGAAAAGGGTTGCTATAGACCCCAGTCACTGCATGTACCTCACTAATACATGTAAGAGCCCGTACAGGAAATGTGTACCGCACTGTAATGTAGAGAGGTGCTTTAGACCATCAATCACTGCATGCACCTCACTAATACATGTAAGAGCAGTAAAGGACATGTAGTACAACAGTGTACTGTAGAGAGGTGCTATAGACCACCAATCACTGCATGCACCTCACTAATACACATAAAAACAGTACAGAACATGTAGTACCGCACTGTACTGTAGAGAGGCGCTATAGACCACCAGTCACTGCATGCTCCTCACTAATTCATGTAAGAGCAGTACAGGATATGTAGTACCGCACTGTACTGTAGAGAGGCGCAACTAGACTGCCAATCACTGCATGCACCTCACTAATACATGTAAGAGCAGTACAGAACATGTAGTACCACACTGTACTATAGAGAGGCGCTATAGACTGCCAGTCACTGCACGCACCTCACTGATACATGTAAGAGCAGTACAGGACATGTAGTACCGCACTCTACTGTAGAGAGGCGCTAAAGACCGCAACCCATGCATGCACCTCACTAAAAACATGTAAGAGCAGTACAGGAATGTAGTACCGCACCTGTACTGGTAGAGAGGCGCTTAGACCACCAGTCACTGCATGCACCTCACTAATACATGTAAGAGCATACAGGACATGTAGTAACCCCACTGTACTGTTTGAGAGGCGCTATAGACCACCAATCACTTTCATGCACCCCACTAATACATGTAAGAGCAGTACAGGACATGTGTACCCGCCCCTGTACTTAAGGAGGTGTTATAGACCCCCAGTCACTGCACGCACATCATTAATACATGTAAAAGGCAGTACAGGACATGTAGTACCACACTGTAATGTAGAGAGGCGCTATAGACCACCAATCACTGCATGCACCTCACTTTAAAACATGTAAGAGCAGTACAGGACATGTAGTACCGCACTGTACTGTAGAGAGGCCTAAAGACCGCACTCACTGCATGCACCTCACTAATACATGTTATGAGGAGTACAGGACATGTAGTACCCCACTGTACTTGTAGAGAGGGGCTATAGACCACCAATCACTGCATGCACTCATTAATACTTGTAAGAGCAGTACAGGGCATGTAGTACCGCACTGTACTGTAGAGAGGCGCTATTGACCACATCACTGCATGCACCCTCACTAATACATGTAAGAGCAGTACAGGATATGTAGTATTGCACTGTACTGTATAGAGGCGTATTTGACCACAAAAACACTACATGCATCTCACTAATACATGTAAGAGCGTACAGGACATGTAGTACCGCACTGTACTGTAGAGAGGCGCTATAGACCGCCAATCACTGCATGCCACCTCACTAATAGATGTAAGAGCAGTACAGGACATGTAGTACAGCACTGTATTGTAGAGAGGCGCTATAGATCACCAATCACTGCATGCACCTCACAATACATGTAAGAGCAGTACAGGACATGTAGTACCGCACTGTACTGTAGAGAGACGCTATAGACCACCAATCACTGCCTGTACCTCACTAATACATGTAAGAGCAGTACATGACATGTAGTACCGCACTGTACTGTAGAGAGGCGCTAAAGACCGCCACCCACTCCATGACTCTAACTAATACATGTAAGTGCAGTACAGGACATGTAGTACCGCACTGTACTGTAGAGAGACGCTATAGACCACCAATCACTGCCTGTACCTCACTAATACATGTAAGAGCAGTACTGGACATGTAGTACCGCACTGAACTGTAGAGAGGCGCTAAAGACCGCAACTCACTGCATGCACCCACTAATACATGTAAGAGCAGTACAGGACATGTAGTACCGCACTGAACTGTAGGGGAGGTGCTATAGACCACCAATCACTGCATGTAAACCCCACTAATACATGTAAGAGCAGTATAGGACATGTAGTACCCCACTGTACTGTAGAGAGGCGCTATAGACCACCAGTCACTGCATGTAACTCACTAATACATGTAAGAGCGTTAGGACATGTAGTACTGCACTGTACTGTAGAGAGGCGCAAAAGACCACCAGTCACTGCATGTACCTTCCCCAATACATGTAAGAGCAGTACAGGAATGTAGTACCGCACTGTACTGTAGAGAGGCGCTATAGACCGCCAATCACTGCATGCAACCTCACTAATACATGTAAGAGCAGTACAGGACATGTAGTACCGCACTGTACTGTAGAGAGGCGCTATGGACCATCAAAACACTGCATGCACCTCACAAATACATGTAAGAGCAGTACAGGACATTAGTACCGCACTGTACTGTAGAGAGGCGCTATAGACCATCAATCACTGCATGCACTCATTAATAATGTAAAGAGCAGACCGGACATGAAGTACCCCACTGTACTGTTTGAGAGGCGCTATAGACCACCAATCACTGCATGTACCTCACTAATACATGTAGATCAGGATAAAGAAAAATGGACCCCGGGGCACGTGCTGAAAGAAAAGCCCGAGCTAAAGGCTTTTTGGTTTAAAAAAGTATTTATTCTTAAAAGTGCAAGATGGTCCGTGGGAAATTTGCAAAACCCACATTTTGTGGTGTGCCCCTTTTGAATTTTATATAGGTGTGCTGCTACTGATTTGAAAACGTAATTGTTTGAATTTACCCGGTTTTAAAAAAATATCGTAATCCAAAAATTAAAATATTTCCCTACAATTTTGGATACAATTTTTAAACCCTTTTAGTATTATTGTTAAATGATTAATGAAGGAAGTAAAAAATTCAAAAGGCCCAGCCAAACAAAAAAGGGGGTCACAATAAAACGTTTGTCAGGGAATATTTTGGAAATACGGTCTGGGTATAAAATTATTCCTCTCTAGGCCCATGAAATTTTGCATAAGAGGGGGGGTACCCCCGTGCCATGGCCGTCCCCCTTGTCTGCCTATAGGGGGCGCATTAGGGGGGAAGAAAAAGTTTTCCAGTATAAATCCCAATCCTTTTATTAGAAAGCCTTTTTTGGGGAGTAAGGAAGGGGCCCTTCTAATATTCGGTGACACCGTAAAACCCTTTTTTTGCTGGTGTTTGCGTAGAGTGTTGATACATTGCAGTGATAAGGAATGTTTTCTTTTTGGAAGTTTAGATAAAAAATTAAATAAGCTGACCGGAGTCCCTAAGATAGCTTTGAAGGTTTTGGGGACAAAGGGTGTAGGATAGGTCGAATATGGGGGGATTTGGGTTTTATGGAATTAACCCTGAGTTAAGGGGGGGGCTTCCAGGGGGGTATAAAAGATCCTTTTAATTTTTGGCAAGTAATAAAAAATGGGGAAATGGCCAGGAAATAAATAAAACTTTTCTCTTTTTGACACCTTTCTCTTCCTATTGTGGTCGTCTGTAACCGTCATTCACCTGCAACAACCCAAATTTTCTTAATCGTCAGTATTACATTATTGTGTCTCTTTTTTTTAAAATGTACACTTCTGATGAAGGCGGGGCCCCGCGCGAAAAACGCGTTTTTAAATTTTTGTTTTGTTTTTAATGGGGCAGAATAAATCTTTCAATTTTAAGAATAAATACTTTTTTTAAAACCCAAAAAACCTTTTGCTCGGGCTTTTCTTCAGTAGGCGCCGGGGGCCCTTTTTTTTTCCATCGGCATCTTCCCCGGGCCACGGAGGGGGGTTCTGGAGCCTGCGGGGCCGTATTAAGGGTACGGAAATAAAAAAGCCTGTAAGTTTATGATTGTGCCCAAAAATAAAACGCAACACTTAAAAAGGGGAGAACCCATTTTAAACCTTATACACTGTTTTTCCTGTAACATTAAAAACGATTGGCGCCCCCTCTCTTTTTTTTTTTTTTTTTTTTTTTTTTTCTACATACATCACTAATACTGTAAGAGCAGTACAGGACAAGTAGTACGCACTGTACTGTAAGAGGTGCTATGATGCCCGTACGCATGCACCCCCCTAATACGTAAGGCAACAGGCATTAGTACCCCTGTAGTTGAGAGGCGCTATAACCACCCGTCACTGCAGTACCTCAAATAATGTAAGAGCGTACAGGGTTTAGTACCGCATGTACTGTAGAGAGGCGCTAAGACCCCAATCACTGCATCACCCCTAAAACATGTAAGACGTCAGGACATGTAGTACTGCACTATACTGTAGAGACGCTATGACCACCCAATCACTGAGCACCTCACTAAACGTAAGAAACAGTGGGGAAGTATACCCACTGTACTGTAAGAGGGGGCGAAGACCCCAACCCCACTGTGCCCTCAAAAATAATGTAAGAGGAGTTTTCGGACATGTAGACCGCACTGATGTAAAGGTGCTAAGACCACCAATCACTGCGCACTCATTAATACATGTAAGGCAAAAAGGGCATGTAGTAACCCCACTGTATAGAGAGGGGTTATAGACCATCAGTCACTGCACGCACATCATTAAAAAATGTAAGACGTACAGGGCAGTAGTACCGCCTGTACTGTAAGAGGCACTATGACTCAGTCCATGCAGACCTCACTGATACTGTAAACGCAGG
>JAODAL010020065.1:0-70414 GCA_025379985.1 Phyllomedusa bahiana
GTATCTTACCTATATTATACATAAATTTGACTTGCAAGTATTTAGCATCTGCTTAGTTCTGCAGATTCTTTCCTGTAACTGCATTGTTACTGTTTTGCGTCTAAAATCAAAGGTTAATTTTTATTTTTTTTGTTGGGTTTTTGGGGAAATCCACCTTTTGGTTTTCAGCTCGGCCTGAATCCTTCGGGCTCTGGATCAGATTCAAGCAGTCTTGCCCAAAAATCTGATCCCGGGTCTCTATTACACATTTCCAATGTTGGTGCAGATTTGGACTTGGATACAAAAAACAGCTTTTTCTTCAACTCTACCCACAAGTGTTCAAAAGATGAAAAAATTGTTACCCTTTTGCTTGTCAGTGTCTGTTCTACCTAAATAGTTTTGATTATTGTATCATAAGGTGATAAACAGCGGATGTCACCATTTTTACTACAGTAAAGTTATCATTAAACATGCGCCGTGTATGAGGAGCCCAGGATCGGAGGTTTGGGAAATTGAGGACTCGGAGCTTTGGCTTGCCGACTCCACAGCCCTGTTCTCTACTCCCTTATCCAAACTTTTCCCTATACTTACCTTAATTTCCTTTGCTATACTCAATCTGGCCTGGACCCTAGATTTTCTTTCTGACCTCTTACCCCCCTTCCCTCTCAAAACCCCCTCAGTTTCCACCCCTCTTTTACCTATCCTCCCTTTTGCAACCATTGTGCCTATATTTGTTCACATCATTGATATTTATATTTTCTCTAGTGACGTGCATGACTAAGGCTAATTTCAGCCGATAAGACGCATCAGTCTGTCACTATTCCGGACTTCGAATATAAATAAGAAAATCCCTGTCTTTATTTATTGTGCACTGATTGACTGTAACGTATGATTTCTTCTGGACTTACATATATAACATTTTTTGAATCACCACTACGTGTGCTGTGGATTTTCTAATCTATATGACTACGGGACTGCAACATCCCTTCCACGTGTAATTTTCTGGGCAGCATTTTCACAACTTACGATGTATCTACTATACGGTTTATTTGTCTGTCAAAAGTGTCTCCAGCAGAAGAAGGTTTCATGCATTATCCTGTAGTGATGGCTCATTTTATATATGAGTGGGTTAGACCCAAGAGTCACGGTACCTGCTAGTTCTTCTTCTCCTCCTCCAGGATTTCCTTTTAAAGGGGTTTTCTCACTGCAAAGACTGGCTTTTAATATGTAGGGAACAGTAAATTAAGACTTTTTCTGAATACATTGCTCTTTTTGGTATTGCCCTGGTCAGGAGATAAGAGAGAGCTCTGAGTGCACAGCAGAAGTATTTATAGGTTATTGTCCATATCGCCCTTCCTGATTAGAAAGAGAGCATGAAGTTGTGTCACCATGGTCTGGTGGAGAAGAGTCTTTATCGCTAACAAGATTATATTGTTTACATGTAATAAATTGTTTTCAAATTGTTTCAAGAGCACTTGTAAATATCCTATCGATATGACATGAATGTCAATGGTGGAATATACTCTCAATATATAATCAGTGTCTATGGGGGGAATATCCTATCGATATGCCAGCAATGTCTATGGGGGGGGATATCCTATTGCTCTCCCATTAATGTCTTTGGCGGGAATATCCTATCCATATACCATCAATGTCTATGTGGGGAATATCCTATTATTATCATTACTTATCCTGTATTGATCCTGAGTTACATCCTGTATTATACTCCAGAGCTACACTCACTATTCTGCTGGTGCTCACTGGTAATACATTACATTATTACCCTGTCTGATCCTGAGTTACACCCTGTATTACTCCAAGCGCACTCACTTTTCTGCTGGTGCAGTCACTGTTACATACATTATTATCCTGACTGACCTGATTTACACCCGTATTATACCCCAGAGCTGCACTCATATTCTGTGGTGCAGTCAGTGTACATACTTTAAATTTTTATTTATCCTGTAGACCTGATTACATCCTGTATTATTTTCCAGAGCTGCATCACTATTCTGCGGGTGCAGTCACTGTACAAAATTTACTTATCCTCTATGATCCTGAACATCCTATATTATCTCCAGATGTGCACTCACTATTCTGCGGTGCAGTCACTTGTACATACTTATTTTAACCCTGTACTGGCCCTGATTTACATCCTGTAATACTCCAGAGTTGCACTCACTATTCTGCGGGTGCAGTCACTGTGTTTATCATTACTTATCCTGACTGATCCTGAGTTACATCCGTTTTATACTCCAGCCTGCACTCACTATTCTGCGGGTGAGTCACTATGTACATACAACTTATCCTGAAATACCCTGATTTTGTTCCTGTATTATCCTCCGACTGCACTCATATTCTGTGGTGAAGTCACTATGTATGTACATACATTATTTTATTCTGTAGATCCCGAGTTACACCCTGTTTACCCCCGAGCTGCACCATTTTTCTGCGGGGGCAGCCCTATTACATACATTACTTACTTACTGTTGATCCCCGAGTTACTCCTGTATTTACTCCAGCGCTGCCTCAATTTGCTGGTGCAGCACAGTACATCATTTTTTACCCTGTACTATCCTGAGTTAATCCTGTTTATACCCCAGAGCGCACTCACTTTTCTGTGGGCAGTACTGTACATACATTACTTACCGTACGACCCCGAGTTACATCCTTTTTACCCTCCAAGCGCATCACTATTCTTTTGGTGCTCACGTGACATACATTATTTATCCTGTACGATCCTGATTACACCCTGTACTATAACCAAGCTGCACTCTCTATTTGCTGGTGCAGTCACTGTACATACACTTATCCTTTACTGATCCTGATTTAATCCGTATTATCCCCCGAGCTCTACTCATTTTTCTGCGGGTGCAGTCACTGTGTACATACATTACTTACCCTGTACGATCCTGATTACATCCGTATTAACACCAAGCTCATCCAATTCGCTGGTCAGTCACTGTGTACAACATTACTTATTTTATCCTGTATGACCCAAATTACATCCTTTTTTATCTTCCAGACTGCACCCTATTCTGCGGTGCAGTCAGTACAACTTTATTTACCCCCTTATGACCGATTACATCCTATAATACCCAGATTGCACTCACTTTTCTGCTGGTGCAGCACTGGGACATAGTTACTTATCCTGTACGTCCCGGTTAATCCTGTATTATACCCCAATTTGCACTCACATTCGCGGTGCAGTCACTGTTTTATACATTATTTATCCTGTACGATCCCGATTACATCCTGTTTATACTCCACCCCTGCACCCCTATTCTGCGGTGCGTCACTATGACATACTTTACTTTCCTGTACGATCCTGTTTTTATCCTGTATTATCCCCAGAGTGCACTCACTATTTGCGGTGCAGTCACTATGTACATAATTACATTACTTTTCCGTACTGATCCTGATTTCACCCGTATTATACTCCAGCGCTGCACTCACTTTTCTGCTGGTGAATTCACGTGACAACATTATTTCCCGTACTGACCCTAGTTAATCCCGTATTATCCCCCGAGTGCACTCACTTTTGCGGGAGTCACTGTGTACATACATTACTTATTTATCCTGTACTGACCCGATTTACATCCTTTTTTATCTTCCAGAGCTGCACCACTATTTCGGGTGCAGTACTTACAACTTACTTACCCTCTCTGACCCTGAGTTACCTTTTTTAACTCCAGATGTGCACTCACATTCTGCGGGGGCAGTCACTTGTACATAATTACTTACCTTTACTGGCCTGGGTTACATCCTGTATTATACTCCGAGTTGCACTCCTATTCTGTGTTTCAGTCACGTGTTTATACTTTACTTATCCTGTACTGTCCTGAGTTACTCCTGTTTTATACCCCAGCGCTGCACTCATATTTGCTGGTGAAATCAATATTACATACATTACTTACCTTATGACCTGAGTTGTATTGTATTATCCTCCAGAGCGCACTCACATTTCGGGTGCAGTCACTATTAATACATTACTTATTCTGTACTGACCTGATTTACATCCTGTATTTCCCCCCAAGCTGCACCTTTATTCTGCTGGTGCAGTCACTAGTCATACATTACATTACTTATCCTGTACTGATCCTGAGTTACATCCTGTATTATCTCCAGCGCTGCACCACTATTCTGCTGGTGAGTCCTATGTACATACTTACTTTCCTGTACTGACCCTGAGACATCTGTATTAACTCCAGAGCTCACTCACAAATTCTGTTGGTGCAGCCTGTACATACATTACTTATCCGGGTTTGACCCCGGTTAAATCCTTATTATCCCCGAGCGCATCACTATTTGGGGGTGCATCACGTGTACATCATTACTTTTTCCTTACGTCCTATTACATCCTGTTTATACTCCGAGTGCACTCTCTTTTCGCTGGTGCAGTCACTGTACAAAATTACTTATCCTGTACGATCCTGATTTACTTCCTGTATTACCCCCAGAGCTCTACCACTTTTCTGCTGGTGCAGTCCTGTGTACATACATTACTTTCCCTTACTGACCCGATTTACACCTTATTATACCCCAGAGTTTGCACTCACTATTCTCGTAGCAAAAAATTTTTTAAAAAAAAAAAAATTTCCTACTTTATCATCCGGCGAGGGTGAAATTAGAAAATAAACTAGCATGAAGGAATGGTTAGCTATCTCACATTAGCCCGATCTTGCTGACGCCCTCAGGAGAAGACAACTGATAGTTGGATTGGTTTCCCAAATTTCACGGAGACACTGTGTATGATCATTTACTGACAATTAGAATAAGTATCATTGTCCTTGTTCGGGACGGGCGGACAAATTAACCGGTGGGGGTGAAAAAGGGGGCCCCTGGTGAACTCAAAAGATCACAAAACTCAATTGCTTAAGCCCAGGTCAATGTCCAGGGTGAAATGTCAGGGAATGACTGCAGTCGGTTCATTTGGGAGGTCAAGAAGAAAGAAACTTCTGTTCTCACAGTAGAAGATCACTTCTGTACTGAAGGTTGTTAGAGACCCTCAGGAGGACTCCTGAAGTGCAATACAAGACATCTAGCTAATTGCAAAGCAGATAGATATTGGACAAAGGAACTTACTCATAGTAGCTGTGCCTGAGGCTGCGTCCATACGGCAATGGTAAAATACAGTCCGATTCTGTTAAGAATTTGCTTTTTACTGTGTTTTTTTTGTGTGGATTCGCTTTCAGATTTTGGCCGGCCCTCTGACATTGACCTGTACTATAATCCACCATTATAGCGGATTATAGAACATGTTCTAAGTTGTTTGAACGGATTTCAGATTCCGAATCCGCCCCAGAAAAACCCGGCTGTGTAGAGGGCCATTTTCCATTTAGGGCATGGGGAAAATTTAAATTTTGGTTTTTCAGACTAAATACCGAATCCGCTTAAAAATCTGACATTAAACCAGTCCTGTGTAGACGTAGCCTTATGGTTTGAGGCTACTTTGTTATCTTTGGTGAAACGCGTCGTACTGCTTGGTATCATTTTTGATTTGGATGTATGACTTTGATATATTCCACTGGACTGATGTCTATCATGTATGACTTGGATGTATGACTCTAATATTCATCAGAAAGTAATTTTTTGGGGCTCAGTTATCATCCTGTAGCCCTCTGGCTTTATTGAGTATAACTTTGGGTGACACAATTATAAGTGGGGACTCTCTATACTCTTGTTACTTATAGTGGTAAGAGTAGCCATTGTTTGAGTGGGGGTGCCCTTTTTCAGGGCGGTTCCTCCATATGCTAGGTAGGGGGATTACAGGGAAAGTGTCATGATGGTCAGTGGAGGGGATAGTGGATCCACTGGTCACTGCATTACATAGCCTACGCTGAGGAGCGGAACCTGAGGGGCCCCTTATCTTTACCGGCGCCCGCCGCAAAGCAGGAAGGACTTAGCTGCAGGGTAACCCCCAGGTCGCTATTCTCGACGTAGGCCCCAGCGGTGACAGCCGAAGTGGTAGGCACGGAACAGGCCAGGACACAGAGAGGCACCACGGGAGGATTGCCAGGCACGGCTGGAATGATGTCAGCAGATGAAGGTCTAGCAGATAGCAACGGATACAGATAATGGCAGAGGATGCAGAAGACGTATGCATGAACGAACAAACGAAAAGGACACCAACAACTGGGCGCAGAGAGCAGGAAATGGCATCCTTAAAGAGCTCCTGCAAGAATGGAATTTGGGGGACACAATTAACCTGTTGCGCGCTGGCCCTTTAAATCTAGGGAACTGACGTGCGCCCCTAGTGGGAAGGAAGATGCAGAGGAGCGCACCTGCTGAGGAGGAAGCAGGACAGGAGCAGGTGAGCAAACAGCAGCCCTGGGCGCAGCGCGGGGACGACCAGCTGCTGGATAACAGGCGTGCCTGCGGCCTGGGCATCGGACCGCAGCACGAGCCGTTACAGAAAGTATCATTATTGCCCATCACTATTGGTTACATGTTGTTTTAGTCCCTGTTATTACTATAAGTGTTGTCCGCTAGTAGAACCCGGCTATGTCCCCTGTGCTTCTCAGTGGTTTGGTATAGGTACATATACATCATCTGCTACATATTGTATTTTTCTGATTGTAGCTATTATATTAAAGGTTATATTTTAGCTTCATTGCTTTGCTAGCACTGATAGATAGATTTAAGCCATGCCAGTTTATTCATCTACAGACGGCTGTTTCGGGGTGTTGCCCCTCATTAGTGCAGAGTAGAACTTACTGGCTGCATCGGTTAGCTGAGTGTGGGTGAGCTACCACACTAGGGAGAAGCACCATGAGTATAGAAGAAGGAAGAAAATGGGTTGTACGGTTTCCTGATGTAGATGATGACGGGGCCACCATGTTGCTTGTTCTCCATTGATAATTTGATTTGGGGTTTGCAGGAAATGTTGTTGTAGACACGTGAAATCTGGATCTAGATTACACTTCTCTCTATTGAAAGTACAAAGCAATGGAAAAGAATGTCCTGGACCTCGCACTTGTTTTATTGCTAAATTGTCCCTCCATAAGAGAATGATTCAGCCCTCTATTCATTCCCTATCTGAGTCATCCACATAAGGGCCCCCGAGCGCAGCGCACATTCAGCTCCGCAGTGGGGTGTCTCTCCTTATAATAACCTCTCCCACAGTCCTAAGATCTCCTGCCATTCACTGCACATTTCACACAATATAATAGGACAAACTCCGCGCTCTCAGACTGGTCCTGGAGACCAAGATTCAGGATTCAGTCAGAGAGACCTCCAGGTTTAAGAACACACAAACTCCTTGCCCTGGATGGTAAACTGAGATGAGGCCAAGAAAGCTACTGAGGCAGAAGGGAATAATAGATAGATAGATAGATAGTAGATTTGAGATAGAGAAATATAATAGATAGATAGAAGATAAAAAAGATAATAGATTAGATGATAGATAGATAGATATGAATAGATAGATATGAATAGATAGATATGAGTAATAATAGATAGATAGATAGAAGATAATAGATAGATGAAGATAGATAGATAGTAGATAGAAAAGGGTTAGATGATAGATAATAAAAAGAATTTTAGAAAGATATAATAGATAGATAGATAGATATGAGAAGATAGATATGAGAGAATGATGATAGATAGATAAAAGATAGATAGATAATAGGAATAGATAGGGGCAAATAGATAGATTTTAGATAGATAATATTGGGGTAGATAGATATGAAGATAGAATTTTTATGAATAGATAGATAGAAGATAGATAGATAGATAATAGAAAATTGAGATAGATAGATATGGGATAGAAGATAGATATAACAGATAGATAGAAAAAATATGGGGGATAGATAAAAGATAGAAAAGATAGTTTTAAAAAAAAGGAAACAAAAAAACCCCAAAAGTGAAATACGTTTGGTTAAACAGGTATCAAAATGAAAGTTTTACTCACCTCTTTTGTTGTGGTTTTAAATTAGGAGGGACAACACCTTTCAGCTTATGTGCTTATTTTGAGCTTTTGAAAACCCGGGAGCTTCTGCAATCCCCCCCCCCACGTGGATAAAGACCTCGTGGTGATATAATGTAGTTAGATAGTATCCTGCAAAGGGGCTATCCTGTCCTTGTGGGTGGTTCAAATTATCTTAATAATAACAAAGGGCACCGCGAAAACAAATCATCAAACATGCCCTGTTTTTGCTGGAAAGTTCTTTCTGAATTTTAATCACAAATGGAGGTTTTTTAACCTCTTTAGCAAAATTAGTAGATAAGAAGCCATCACATGTTAGCTGGCTGTGTATGGATCTAAAGGCCTTCCCTTATCTATGGACCACACCTCACAGCTTCATGAATGTCCCTGAACACAGGGGTAACTTAACCGCTAGGCCGCCATCTTGGATTACACGACGATCTAATCAAATTAATACAGGCGGGCCATTTTTGTTTAACACAATAATGACAAAAGATATACCTACAGCTTTTACATGCTTATATACAAGTAGTGCCTATTAATGTATACTAATATATATATGTATATGGAATATATACAAATACAATTAAAATAGAGACACAAATGATCACACATCTATAAACTTATACCCAATCCACAACCAGTCCCCCCCTTGAGATCTTTTGTTCCATTTTTATCTTTCTCTTCCCTCCCTATCCACTTTCCCTATTCCCACTCTTTCCCTATTCTGTCTTTTTCCGTAAGTACCTCGCCCTGAGAAGGGCGTCCCCGATCCCAGAAACTCCCTAGCTCACCCTAACACTTCTAAGGACTAATTCATGATGAACGAGCTGTTTGCACATGTAGGGGAGTAATGACTTCCTGAAGCACTTCTGACGTCAAGGTCTCATGGAAAAGAGTCTCAATGGTCCACAATCATCATAGTGTCAGGGCTTTGGACAGCTGAAGCGTGTGGTATGACGCCCGTCCATCACAGAGCCAGGCCGTGGACGAACTGTTCATTGATGGGAGTAGTCTGGGTCCACAGCTCTCACAAATAGTTTTCCTCTCAAGCAAGGTAGATACAACAGACAATTAGAGCAAGAATTAAGCAACAACAATTCAATAAGCAATACCTATCAGGGCAAGCATTCCTGCCAACCCTAAACCATGAATAAACCAAGTGTTCCCAGGGGTGATCATGCCTGAATTACGCTACCTCTTCTGGAGAGATCTACTAGCTTTCCTAATGGCCACAAGTGACCTACCCTTTTTCGTCCTATGTTATCTGGGATAAAAGTACAGCAGGTTTAATTGCCTGGTTGGGTGGACTTTGATTATCGGTAGCAGAGATTCAAACCCCGCGGCCACTTGCTTCCTTGCCTTAAACTCATCAGGGACCACCCTTGGGCCTCCTATAGCCAACAATATACACAGGGGTGTTGAAGCTGCCCTTAGGGAGAGCTTTTTCCTCCTCCTAACTGAGCTTTCATCTGTGTCACATCTTCTGACCCCCTCACTTTCAGTATAATGGCTCCCCAGGACATATATGACTTCCACAGTCTGCTGAGGGTCTTCAATAGTTAGCGTTAGGGACATACTTTCTCCTGGTATTCCCATATTCTCGACTGTTTCCTGTTTTTGTCAACCTCATCCTTAGTGAGTAGAGGTTTCCCACGTTGTTTTCCTCCTCAAAGCAGTCTGTGGTCTATACCCCCATAGTCCTTTCCTGAGTTCCAACCCACAGCAACCCCATAATAGCAAGAGAGTCCCCAGTACTCCTCCCATCACACACCAATATATGCAATGGGGGTTCTGAACCAAAGAGTAACGCTTAAAAACTAACTTAAAATCAGTAAACGCAGCATCTGCCTCCTCTCCGGGGGCTGGAGTGCGATCTTTATCATTGTGAAGCGTGGACCATTGGGCTTTCCTGCCACCTTGACCGAAGTGGTCGTGGTCAGCAGGACTTGGTTGCGGCCCCTCAAACCTTCGGTCTCTAGTGGTTTTTTACACACAAACTTCACGTAGACCAGTATCCTGCCGTGTAGCTTATGAAGCAGCAACTTCCTAAGTCGGATCTGGAATGTAAAAACTCTAGAAAGCAATTACAACAACTCTTTAAAACCACTGCTAGTCACATAAGAGGACAATAGCATCGTTATTTGTAGCTACAACTCCTGAGGGAAAATTGCACCTAACCTTGGGCACTGCCTAACAGGATCTCATAGGGAAAGATAGAGCTAGACAAACCCCGTGGCTTGCGCCTGACTCTAACCAAGCTATGGCAGACTGTCTGGTCAGGGCAGACTTGTTTCTCTTTGCCACTTTATAGTGTCGTGCTTTCAGAGTCCCGTTACCATGTGCCCCATTGAGCACTACAGCTGGTAAGAGCGCCCGTGGCAAGCAGGGGTCGCCTCCCTACACCATATAGCCCGTCACTTCGTTTTTCTTGGCTCTCTCATTTTCCAGCTTTCCTTCCATCCAGTGGAGCATGTTTCTTGCATCTTGGCCAGCAGTCTCCCTGCAGGTTGGTGTAAGTTTCCTCCTGCACCACAGACTAGCTGACTTGCTTTCCTCTTTCCTTCACCTCCTGTGGCCTTGTGTGGATTATTGGTCAGGCCCAAGTTTATATCCTTCTTCTGTATTCACTTCCCATGTGCCTTGGTTTTTCACAGTATGGTCACTGGTCCGGTGGCCAGCAGCAGGCATCCATCAGGACCTGAAATGGCTTGTCCATGTTTCACGTAGTTCCCCGCACCGTGAGAATCCCGTGCTTCCCAAATAGGTCCACAGTCCATGGGCGACTCCGAAAGCGTATCTTGAATCCGTAATATTTGGCCTGTTTTGGGCCCTCTAACTGCCAAACGTCCCATGCTGCCGTCTTCTTGGGCTGAACTTATGCGATGGCAGACTTCTTGCTTCCAACACGCGTGTTATTGGTCAACGACATATCACGTGTGAAATTGTCCCTGCACTGTCCAGCAAATCTGGGTCCATCCACAAAAAAGAAACATATCCGGGTCAAATGATAAGTCTCCCATTCATGACTTCAAGCAATCATGGCTTTTCTTCATGTGGCACCGGATTCTTCACATTCCTCTCATCCTCATTCCCCCCTTGATGAAGGGAAAGTAAGGCAAGCTGGATGAAGAACCACAACAGCGCAGCAAGTTGACGATATCTGGCAGGAGGAGAAATGGCGGAGATGTATCATGGATGCCAGAAGGAATGAGGGAGTTGTCCGACTACGATATCCGCTGTCTTGTCCAGCAGCACTTGGGCTTCAGCTACAGCCCTATAAACTGGAAGGTCCTCCCCCTTGCTGCTGGGACCATCATTGCAAGTAGTCTCCAACTGGTTCTGTTTCGGCCGTCCCTGGGCCCTTGCTGAACTCCAGGGCATGTCCTTCCTACCGAAACAAAGAACTATGAGAGGTCTTCTGGTAGGCCAAGTGATGCCTAGTGGCAGGCACTGCAATAGCTTTCTTCAGCTTCTGAAGGACTCTAAGCCATCTTTACATCAAATTGTAAGGGAGGTTGTCTTCACTGCCTCATTCCAGAATTTTGCAACAAGAGTGGATTTTCCTGTCCCTATTGATGCTGGGCTTCAGGAATAAGGACAGACATCAGAGGCATGGATCCTGAGTATCTGGCTTGGTGGTTCCTCCTCTACTTGTTTTGCAGGAGGCCAGTGTCCTGCTCTGTTTGCAGTTCAAGCAAGTAAGCGGTTGGTTCTTGGCTGTAGGCTCAGGGTCCCATCATTAGTCCAGTCCACCATCACATAGCAGGCTTTCATCCCACAATCCCGCAGGCATATTGCTCACGATGGCCCTTTAGCAACTAGAAGCACAACACAACTGTAAAGTCTTGTACTCAGGCCAAACTATCATCATCAGCTTCTTGATGGGTTCCACAGGCCTATTCCACAAAGGCACTGGTCAGCAACCGAGCATGCGGCTTCTCTAAGGAAGAAAATCCTAAATCAGAAGAACAACTGAGTTATCAATGCATGATTATTTCTCACTGTTTTCCCCTTTATCCTGAGTGAGATTCTGTCAGTGTCACGCCTGACTGAAAGTCCGTTTCCCCAGCCCATTGTTCAGCTGTTCACAACATTACAATCAGGAGGCAGCAGCGACCTCATCCATACTGACGTCTGATGATGGATTCATCCACAATGGGGCCCGTCTGAATCCCCTGCTTTAACCTCTGACAAAGACCATAAATCTTACCGGTAATAGGCATAGGTTGTTACTCACGGTCCAGTAATTCACTTGTTAAGACAGACACTTGTCTCGGTGGGAATATGTTCGTGGCCTATCGCAGCCCCTCCCTTGCAGTGAGGCCTGTGAGATAAGGGGTCTGCCGTAAGTCCAATTTCCTTATGTCCCTCGTCCACTGTGTCAGCCCTGACTGCTTCCTCCAGTGTCTTTCCCGGGGTGTGCTATGCATGGGGTCAGCTGATGTGCCCCCTGCAGCAACAAGCCGACAATTAGCTGACTTGTCCTATGAGCTCATCCGCTCGTTCTCATTCTATCATGTCCATGTCATCCCCATCGCTGTTAGAGCCAGCTCCCACTGTAATCTTCTCCTCCCAGTACCATACAGGTTTCTCCACTGTAGGGCTGGCTGGTGTCTGGACACCACATATCCCCAGTAATCTGCATCCATAATGAACATCAGTATCTATGTTCCACCATCTGGTCCAGGAATTTAAAGTGGTTGACCCCAGGAAGGGTCGGCATTAACCCAGAAGGAAGAGGATGTGACCATCCTAATGGGATCAGTAGGCGGTGGCTGAGTAGGAAGTGGACATGGAGGGGGGCAGTTGCACTAAATGGTTCAGGTGAGTCTTGGTGTACTGGGCAGGGGGCTGGAGCAGTAGGTGTGTTACAGGGGGCAGGTTGACTTTGTGACCACAGTGGGCTGTCTCTGGCGTGGTTCCCTATTCTTGCAGCAGTTTCTTGCTACATATCCAACCCCTAACTTTTGCTCTCCACCCCCAATCCCTCTCGCCATTACAGGGCGTCGCACAATATTCCCCCTTTCCTTTAGTTTCAGAAACTTCTCCTGGGGGATGATACACATAGGCACTGCACCCCCAGGGGACCATCCCTCCTTTATTATGCAGTCCATCTAGTTACACTGTACCAGCATTCCAGCCATCAACAAACATCCAAGATCCTTCAATCTACCTTCATTCCTGTATCAACCCTCAGACATTTCCATTCTCATTATCTCAAACAATGCTTTCTGAGGTCTTAAATTCAAAACTTCACTACTGCAAATTCATCAACTACTTCACTTACTTCTTCCTATCAACAATGAGACTCGATTATCTAATATACTTACACCTAAAACCAGCAGATAGCGCTGTGCACTAAACACAAAACTCACATAACCAAAACTGTCTTTGTCCCCTTTGTTCTACAATCACAATGGCACACATTTATCTATCTTCAAGACCACATGACAGACTTGTATCAAAATTTAAAAAAAACCCGATTTCAGGCAAGCTGTCTCAGCCTTCCACTACCCCAAGAAAAGCTTGAATTCATATTCACCATCATATGAATACTCCCACTTTTTCACAAGATGCTTTTTCTCCCCAAGCCAAAGCTGAACCCTTCTCCTACTCGCGAGAGACAAATTCCCCGTGTTTATTTCCCAACGGAGATTCTCATAAATCACTAGGAGCGCCTCTAGGGCTTTCGGCTCCGTGATTCCTCGAGCTGACATAACACCTTTGCGTTCCCACATAGCTTTCAATCAGTTTCAAACATTCAATACACCATAAAACAGAAAATACCCCAAAAGGAGTTACCTTTTTGAACAGGTCAAGATCAATAGCATGGGCCGACTCGTTACCATTCAGCGTGATCTAACAATTAACCGAATGAAACATAGTACAACTCCCACTAGGCGAGCAATCTGCTCGGACAATCAAAGCTTAAACTTTACTTACCCAACCAAAAAATTCAGAAGAGGGAAAGGCCCCCTTATCCCTCATCTGGTCCCCGCAGTAAGAAAAGCCCCCAGTTCAAATTTTTCGGGTTTTAATTAAAAACCCGATCTAAAACCCATGCCTAAAGTTGCAGGCGCATCTTTTTAAAAGATAGAAACCTCAAAAGGGTATCCTGTCCTTGTTTTGGGGGGGGCAAATTTTCCCTTAAAAAAAACAAAAGGTTTCACCGAGAAAAAAAATTTACAACAAGCCCTGTTGCTGGGAAATTTCTTTCCCGAATTTTTTTTCACAAAAAAGGTGGTTTTTTTTTTCCTCTTTGCAAAATAGGAAAAAGAAAACATCAAAATGTACTTGGCTGTGAGGGGTTTTTAAATTGGAAAGTCCTTTATCTATGGACCCCCACTCCCTCACAGCTTCAGGAAGTTTTGAAACAAAGGGTTTTAAAATTCTGACTAGGCGCCATCTTGGATTAACCCCGCGAAACTTACAAACAATTTCAGGCCCATTTTGTTTAACCCCCTTTAAGACCCCAAAAGAAAATACCCTTTCACTTTTTCATGCGTACTATACCAAATTTTGGGCCTATTAAATTTTATAATTTTATTTATGTAAATGTTAAATTTTTAAAAACTAATAAAATTAAAATAGGGACACAAAGGATCAAACATCTAAAAACCTTTGTTCCATCCCCCAACAATTTGATAGGACGTTTTAAAAAAAAAAAAAACCGGGGGGGTAGCCCCTATAGGTATAAAAGGTGCATGCTCTCATGGGCCCATACCCGTGATAGGATTTTTTTCACTTTAAAAACAATACCAAAAAAAAAAAATAATTTAAAATCTAAAGCGTTTCGTAGCCCCCCATACCGGCACTTCATCACGTATTTTGGGCCCCTGGGGCTTGCATGACCCCTTTATTTCCCTTTTAGCGCCTTTCTTTCCCGGGTTTTTTTTTTTTTAAAAAGTCCCCAAGGGTAAAATAGAAAAGATATGGGGATCGATATGAGAATAGATAGATAGATAAAAAAGGAGTAGATAGATAGGTAGATGATTGAAGGAGGGTAGAATGGGTCTAGATAGATAGAAAAATAGATAGATGGTAAAATAGATAGATAGTATGAGGATAGATAGATAGATGGATAAAATAAAATTTGATATGAGATGGGTAGGATAAACCCGAAAGGGTAGGGTAGATAAAATAGATAGTTTTGATAGATAGAAAGATAGATAGGAGATAGATAGGAGAAAGAATTGGGGAGGGGGTAGATTAAAAATAAAGGACAAGAAAGGTTTTTGGGGAAACTTTTTGGGTTTTGGTTGAAAATTTTAAGGGTGAACAAAAAAAATTTTGAATTTTTTTTTTTTAAAAAAAATAAATGAGCCGATTTTTCCCCTTTTGAGACACCGGCCAAAATAATTTAAAAAATTTAAGTACTTTTTGCGCAACTTGGGTGATCTCTAAAAAAGGAGAATTTTGACCCGTGGGTGTAACCCCGGTTTTTGAATGGCCTGCTGACAAATTTTGGGGCCCTTTTCCCCTCTCTTAAACCTGCCCGGGAGCTGTGGGCATTCATTTTCCCCGGGTTCCGCGGGGCATTGTCTTTTTTTTTAAGTATTTATTTTTGAAATTTAATATTAAACAAATCCAATCATTCCCCAAAAGGAAATAATCAGTAAAAATTGACTTTTTTTAAGCCCTAGGGGCAATGAAGCAGTTTTTTTAATATGTGTAACCCTAGTAATGCAATCCTTACTAGTTTAACCCATCAAAAAAGTTTATTTAAAGGTAAAAAGCCAAAAACAATGAAACCCTGGGGTTTCCCAAAATATTTTTTGTACAGAAAAAACAATTGCATTTTTGCTTTACAAATCACAAAAAATTATCCCCCATTAACCCCCCATTTCCCCGATATAAATATACAGGCCATGCTTAAAAATGAAGCCGGGCAACCTGTGGTTTTGAAAGGAGCCAAAGGAGTCCACTTCTTTTGCCTTTTTGTGACTCCCTTCCCGTTCTCCTTTTTTCTCTGTTTTCCCCTTATACAACCTCTGAAAGGACACTCTTGAATTCTCTAAGCTCAGTTGGCCCCCCTTCCATCGGGGGGACCTGCTTGGAAGCCTCACAAAAGGCGGGGGGTCCGTTTATCCAATTTTAAGGTGTTTTTTCTTTGGGCTCCCTGATGTCACAAGTGAACGCCCGGGTGAAAGGGGGGGACGGTTTTAAAACCCAATTTCCAAAATTGATCCCCCCCTAAATGTATTGGGGGACCCCCAGGGGATCCAAAAAACCTGTTTTTGAATTTTGCCATTTAGCTCCTTTGTTAGAGAAACAGGGAAGTTTTGCAAAAAATACTGAAACCCGAACAGTTGGACATTTGCACCCCAAAAAGGAAAAAAGATGGGGTCCCTTTAGGCAAAGTAAAAAAAATTAAAAAAAAAGTTTTGTTCTCCCGAAAATTTTCAACCAAAAAACCAAATATCCCGAAATTTTTTTTGAGGAGTGTAATTTTTAGAAAATTGATAAAAAAAATAAGGAAAATGGGGAGCAACCAATTTCCCAAAAATAAAAATGAAGGATGGGGCAATGTGGAAAAAAGACCTCTGTCGAAAGGTCTAATTAATATGTAAAAAGAACAGTGCTTTATTACATGTCCAAAGGCAACGTTTCGGCTCTGGAATGAGCCTTTTTCAAGCTGATAGATACATAGATACATAGATTGATAGATATAATTATAGATATGAGGTAGATAATAGCTATAATATAAATAGAAAAGAGAGATACCAAATAGTTATGAGATAGATAGATAGATAGATAAATAGATTTATAAAGGCATCATATAAATAGAACAATGGATAGATAGATAAATGGATAGATAGATTAAATAGAAATAAGATAGTTTTGTGCACATTTTGTTACACTCTGTATAGGATAGTGACTGTACCAGGTCATCTCTCCCATGTCCTATGAATAACCTCAGCTTTTCACCTCTCTGGATAGCACCCCTGTGCAGTGTCGGACTGGGGTGCCTAGGGCACACAGGTGGAGCTGATTCTAGGGGCCTAGAGGTGGAGTTGACTCTAGGGGCCCACCAGTTGAGCTGTTTCAGCCACCCTACAGCTATTGTAAATGACCATACATTCCTCCTATACTCTGCCTCTTGCTTTTTGCCTCTCTTTCTATGCTTTTTTGCCTCTTCTGAAGATGTATATGCAGTTTAAAAACAACTCCAGGTCTACCAAGCTCAGGGGCCAACCGGGAGTTTGCCCTATTCCCCTGTGGCCAGTCTGAGCCTGCCCCTGTGTGAGGCCTCGATTTCCATCCTCAACTATTCACATACTATGTTTGTACTATTCTGGGCTTTCTGGAATAGTCAGAGATCAATGTTACATGCATCCATCAGAAACTAGAACTGGGGCAAATAAAACAGTGCATGTTCACTTACTCTACAGTATGGTTGAGGTAATCCTGTAGATTCTTAAAGACCATGTCTGAGAAGTGGTAAAGCTTCATTCAAGCATGGTGTAGGAAGCAACCCTGGTAGATGGTGGAGGTGGTGACTGGCAGCCATTCTGTGGGCACATGAGCTGATTATTCGGTTATGTTACTAGGTTTGGGCATTTTTTATCTATCTTTGTTACTTAAGAAATTAATTTCACAAAACAAGTAATAGTTTTATAAGCACATTTAACCCACAGCACAACTTTTGGGTTAACAACATCATGCTCCACACTCTCTCATATCACTTTTGCGGCCTCCAATGAACTAAGTGAAGACCATAACTCCCAGGGTGATTGTGGACTGTCATGTGGGATTTCCTTCCTCACATGGAAATAGGAGAAGAAGAGGCTTTATAAATACTCACTTGTCTTTACTCATCAGGATATATAAAAAAGAAATATGGAATTCAGGATAATAGTGTTATCTTAAATTGGTGGAGGATGCGGACACTTCAGTCATAAGGAGGAAAGATCTTGAATATAATGATAATTAGAAAAAAAATGTAAATAGGTTGGTACCAAATGACACATTGCATAATTACAGAGCTATAGAGGAAACCACAAAGAAGATTGATGCTCAAGGTGACTAGATCATTTAAGGAGACACTGCTGTAAATTTGTTTTACACATATTGACAAGAATTATGAGTTTATTGTATGGATTGTTTTTCAGTGGGGTGGTTGAGATTTTTTTATGTCATCTTTTAAAGTTCCCTATACACGTGGTTTGTCTGGTTTGACTTCCTGGTTCCTGGTTTGTCTCTTTGACTTCCCCTCAATGACCTTTGATAACACAGCAGTGAGAGGCTTGCTTGACAGTACTCTTCCAGGCTGACTATGGTCTGAGTGAGGGGTGTAGTTCCTATCAACAGGACCTGATAAGTGTGAAGAAATTTGGAAACCCCCAGTGTAGAAAAAGATGAACCCATTAGACTGAAGGGTAGTGACCAAGGCAATACATAAAAGGATAGTCTATTTTTATCTAAGCCTGTCCAGAGAACAACAGAGTGACCGTTCTGTCATTACCTGTTACTTTTAATGAGACTACATAGAGATAAGCGGCAGCTACAGTAAAGTGAGGTTATGCCAGCTAAAAAAGGAGAAGATTTTATATGTTTTTTTTTTAATTGAATAGGACTGCCAAAATATAAAACAAATACTGCCAAAAATTCCCAAATCATTGCTTTCTAGGAATATTAGTTTTACCAAAAATATTCCTTTCTGATGCAAGTGTCCCTCTAGCAAACCTTTAATACAAAACCTGGGTTGAGAATTGTTGAATGACTGATTTACATGTGAACATATCTATTAAACGTTGTAGGTTGACATGATCAGTGTTATCTGTGTGGTCACAGAGAGTAAGATCACACACAAAGCATGCTTCTTTGTATTTACTTTCCGTGTGGAAAGTGTGAAAATCCAGGACAGCCCTGGAATAACCCTTGCTGGTGTTTTTTGGCACCCAAGGAAAAAGGTGTATAAAAAAATAAGGCTGGGTCACACCCTAAAAAATTTGGATAATTGAGCGGTGATTTTTCTTCTTATAATGTTATTAAAAAGTAAGTAATTTGTAGATGATGAGCGAGATACAAGGTTGACAGCTTAAAGGGGCTTTACCACTTGTCAAAGTCCCCTCTAAGGCCAACCCATAGCTCGATAACAGCTGGCCTCAGAGGACAGAGAGATGGCCGCATTTGCACAGGCTTCCCATTCATTTCTATGGAGGTTCTGAATATGAACAAGTGATAGTGCTCTGCTATATTCTGAACTCCCATAGACAAGAATGGGGGAGAGCTGTGCAAACACGGCTATATCCCTGTTCTCTCAGGCTAGCCCATAGCTTACTACAACCTAGCCTTAAAGCATGGGGAGATGATCACGCTTGCGCAGTTCTCTCCACTCATATCTTAGGCAGTTATGAACATAGCCAAGTTAGTGTGCTCTGCTTTATTCAGAACTCCCATAGACAAGAATAGGGGAGAGCTACGCAAGTGGGACCTTCTCCCTGTTCTCTGAGGCTAGCCCATAGCTCACTACAACCTAGCCTCAGAGAACAGGCAAGTAGCAACGCTTGTGCAGTTCTCCCCATTCATTTCTATTGCAGTCTTGAATATAGCCAAGTGAGTGCGCTCTGCTATATTTAGAACTCCCATAGACATGAATAGGGGAGAGCTACGCAAGTGCGACCATCTCCCTGTTCTCTGAGGCTAGCTCATAGCTCGCTACAACCTAGCGTCAGAGTTCAGGGAAATAGCTATGCTTGTGCAGTTCTCCCCATTCATTTCTATGGCAGTTCTGAGGTATCCTGCAGTTTTCACTTTGACCACTAGGCCTAATAGTAGTCTGACACTTCCTGTTCTGTAGAGGAAACTTCTCAGCAGTCTCCTCATTCTCAGTACAGGCAGGATTACACTGAAAGGTGATACCAATGTGTATAGATAACACAGGATCCACCAGTCACAATAGGAGATGTCACAGCTCCCCTCCCCCCTCCCTGCACACTGACCTCTTCCCTTGTCACAGAGCCCAGAAAACTCTCCTATAGAAGTTAATGGGTTTGCTCCTGTTCACAGGCTACTATGTCCAGGAAGCTGCTGTAAATAAAGCATCTCTCTAAATGCTGCTAAAAACAGCTCAGGCAAGATGGCTTCCTCAATAACCCTATACAGACAACACAAGAAGAAAATCTACAATCCGAAAATAAAAAAAGCTAAAAAGAAAAGTATATGTATCGGTATCTGGTTTTAATTAGTAAAATCAAAAATGGTGATAAGATTCCCTTTCAGGTAAAGAAAAAAAAAAAAGTCCCAGAGTTGTCTTCTAAGCATCCAGCAATTTATAAGCCAAAATATTTTAAATGATGTGTTATTACACTAAAATGATTTAACTGTAAAAATCGTACCTGTACAAAGTGATTATAGATAAAAATAACTTGCTAAAACGACTACATATGTTCATTAAGAGCGACCTGTATGATTTTTGCCTCCCAGGCGCCATTTTTCTTGCACGCATTAGTAGCGTAGAATGCGCCTAGATCTATTAACCTGTTCTACTGCGGGTCTTAGATTTAGCACTTTCTAGCTACAAAGCGACACTTCTGGCTCAGGTAAACCACTTTCAAAGTGCTCTACCTGTTCCAGTAATGCGCCTGGATTTGCTTTAAATGTGTAACTTCACACGGTCCTAGTGCGCTCCGCCTCCCGCACACCCCCCGAAATCAGGCACATGACAAAGTACTGGGGGTGCTCTGTAATGCACCTGATTTTGGAGTGCGCCTGGTTAAAAATATAGCGAACAGGGTTGCGCCAGTTTTCAGGCTGAAAAGACGCCAGACCTCTGGCGCAGCCACATACATACATGTTGCCCTAGCAGTCTAAGTTTGGGGTCTGATCTACTTTAGGAGTCGGAGGTCTGAATTATTTTAGGAGTCTGAGGTCTGAATTATTTTAGGAGTCGGAGGTCTGAGTTATTTTAGGAGTCTGAGGTCTGAATTATTTTAGGAGTCGGAGGTCTGAGTTATTTTAGGAGTCGGAGGTCTGAGTTATTTTAGGAGTCGGAGGTCTGAGTTATTTTAGGAGTCGGAGGTCTGAATTATTTTAGGATTCGGAGGTCTGAATTATTTTAGGAGTCGGAGGTCTGAATTATTTTAGGAGTCGGAGGTCTGAGTTATTTTAGGAGTCGGAGGTCTGAGTTATTTTAGGAGTCGGAGGTCTGAGTTATTTTAGGAGTCGGAGGTCTGAGTTATTTTAGGAGTCGGAAGTCTGAGTTATTTTAGGAGTCGGAGGTCTGAGTTATTTTAGGAGTCGGAGGTCTGAGTTATTTTAGAAGTCGGAGGTCTGAATTATTTTAGGATTCGGAGGTCTGACTTAGGAGTCAGGTCTGGGGTCTGAAAACTTATACTAGAAGTCAGGTCTGGGGTCTGAAAAATTATTCAAGTCAGAGTCTATGGTCTGAAATAGTTTGAAGGGTCTAAATCTGGGGTCTGAATTATTTTAGGAGTCACAGTCTAGAGGTTTGAATTAATTTGAGGGATCAGGGTCTGGGGTCTGAATTAGTTTTAGGGGTCAGAGTATTTGAGGTCCTAGATCCTTTGTCTTAGATTCTGCTAAGAAAGGCAGAAGCAATAGTAGCATACTGCGCTATCTCTACTGTTCAAATGGTGTACACCAAAGCTGACAGACCCCATTATAGTCAAAATGGTCCTTCATGAAATGGATGGGGCACCGCTGCTCTTTTTGGATTTCTGGTCCTACGACAGAAAAGAATAATGGAAATCATAGCACAGGTGTGAACCAGGAGTTGAGGTTTTGAGAAAACTGCTTCATTTTTTTACCCCCTTTCTGCACAATTTGTAGCATAAAAACTCAATTGCTAGATTAACACAATTTTTTTAAAAATGTTTCTTAGTATTTTTTTGTAAAATAGACCTTTATCACATCAAACATGCATCAAAAACACAAGTAGAGTGAACCATTGTCTTCAATAGGAATACACAGACAAATCACAATATACAGGGGGGAGTCAAAAGACATCCTGGGAAACTGATCTGAATCCCCCAGCTAATTATAGACGAGGGGGGCTTATTTTTGAAGCTATATCTGGAACATGGCCATCATCTTCAAAGCCACCATATTGGATCAAGGGCAAGTTTTTCCTATGGGGAGTTGGTTGTGTAACAAAGAAGACCAGGATTGTCACAATCTGATTTGCAATCTCATGTGATTCAAAAGTTATCAACACAGAAAGTTGATAACTTTTAAACCACTCAAGATATTGCAAATGTGATAGCGACAACTGATTTCTGAGACAATTCTGGTCTTCTTTGATAGGCTACATGACCACCTTCCGGATGGAAAAGCTTGCCCTTGATCGAATATGGGAGATTTCAAGATGGCGGCCATGTTCAGGTCATAATAGACCCTCCTCACCCAGTACTTGTTGGGGTATTCAGATAAGTCATTGTCCCTTTCATTTCTAAAATAAGAGGATGTCTGGGGACTTTTGACCCTGCATAATTTTACCATAAAAAAAGGTATACGCCTCATCATTCAATGGGTCTATGCCACATCCCAAAATGATAAGAGGAAAGTGAACTACAATGGCGTCCCTTGGATTTCTGTTGCATATTATAGTGTATTTTTTCATAGTGTGAATCAAGTCTTATGTTGTTGCATTTCCTCCGCAGCAGTCCTGATGTTTCCCACCCATGGTCGGTCACCTGCTAATCAGCTGTTAAAACAGAAAATCCACCACTTGGCAAGAAGAAAAGAAGAAAGCGGAGCTCCTGCGGAGAAGAAGAAAACAGCTGACATCTTGAAGTAATAACTCTAAGAAAATAGCACTGAACCAGAAAATCAGAGAAACAAGAGGTAAAAACAGTGCAGGGCATTGACGTAGAAAGACTGATAATGGTAGATGGTCATTAACACTACTGTACGGGTCGAGTCCCAGCTTTTATAGATGCCTAAATTGCACATCTGCCCTGTTATATGCGATCCAAAGGGAAAGGTGTACGTTCCAGTGCCTTGTCATTTTCATATAAAATCACCAACTTTCATTAGTTCATTTAAAAAAGAAAATCCTAAAATTAGTGCATGCATAATTGTCACGATGCACGCCGCGGTACCTGCTCAGGACCACGGGTGTACTCATTTCAGAGCTGCCAGTCCTGAGCCCTATGCAGCCATCTACTCACCTCTCCATGCTCCTGCTCTGCTCTGTCCGGCACGTGCACACACCCACCGTAGGGCGCGCACGTGCAGGATCTCTCAGATTTACGGGGCCAGTACCTAATTAACTGGCCGATGCCTGGCAACATCCAGAGACTTAAAGGGAATGGGTAATCAAAAAATGACTTATTGTTTAGCTCACATTTTTATGTTAAACACATTTTTTAGGAATTATTGTTATGTTTTTATTTTATTTTCCAGATCACTTTCAGTATTTTTTTAAATAATTCTTAAGTCCTGCAGTTTTCACTTTGGCCACTAAGCCTAATAATTGTCTGACACTTCCTGTTCTGTTTAGAGAGCTTTTCAGCAGTGTGCTCATTATCAGTAAAAGCAGGGTCACACTGAAAGGAGACACCATTGTGTACAGATAACACAGAATCCACCAGTCACAAGAGGAGATGTCACAGCTCCCCTCCCTTCACAGTGAAAACTCTCCTATACAAGTCTATGGGACAGAATCTGTCTTAAGAATCCTATGGGCATGAAGCTGCTGTAAAGTATCTCTCTGACTGCTGTTAAAGCAGTGCAAGCAAGAATGTCTTCCCCACAATCATATATAGAGAAATATACAATCAGGAAATGAGAGGAAAAGAATATGGAGCAGGGGCTTGATGTAATAAGTAAAAAAAAAAATTAGCGACATATTCCCTTTAAGGAACTTCTTGCCTGTGCTCAGCGTCAGTTCGTTGATGTTCCTGTATTAATCCTGGCCTCTATGTTTTACATTTTGCTGTCACCTGTTCCAGTGATTTCTGCTGTTGCCTGCTGCCACGTCAGTCTGCTTCCTGCTGCAGTAGCTGCTGCTATGCCAGTTTACCCCTTGCCTGAGACTTGCCGTTTCTGCCTGTTAATGCAGTTCTACACCTGGCACCTCAGTTATCACAGTGAGTGGCCAAGTCAGATGCAGCGACCTGGGAGTCCCCTATAGCCAAGTCCAACCCACCTTGCAGCTGGCTGTGGTGAATACCGGGGGGGCTCCTTAAATTCCACTCCCTGGCGTGGTCTGCACCATCTCTCGTGGTGACCTTGCGAATCCACCACCTGCATACCCGCTAACCGTGCACAATAATGCTGACGCGTTTCGGGCAGGATGATGTTCTTAGTTGTAGCTGTTAAAAAGACAGCGACAAACTAGTGCCTTAAAAACAAAGGTGCCGCTATACTTCTTGTTCAAAATAGTCATGAGTCCATTCAGCAATTCAAGACAAAGATGCGGTATGGAATAACTGGGGTGGAATTCTCGAATCAATAACGTTTTATACAAAAAAATTAAAAAAGAAGATAATGAAACAACTATTTATGTCAAAAAAAAGGAAAGACAATAAGGTATCAATTTGTCTAGGAAAGAAATGAGGCAAAGTGTATCTTAGTCCTGGATCACATCTGCGCTGGAGAATCCGTCACATGTTCCATCGAGAATGATGGAAAAAATAGCGCAGCAAGAAGCACTATTTCCTCTGTCTAAGTGACAGACACCATGGCGGAAACCCACGACGGATCCATTGTAACTAATAGCTGAACATAGCAAGTCCTGCTGTCTCCTGAGAATTGGCTACAATTCTGTCCTTTCTAAAAAATGCTTATTTTGTGCCGCATTTCACAGTGTATTTTGCGCCGTACTGCGCTTAATACGTGGGGAAATGTGCCCCATAATTACGGTAATCCACAGCTCTCATAGAGAACTACGGATTATCTCCTCTCCCCGCTCATACAATACGATCATATTGTACGCATGGGGAGATAAGGGACATGTGAGAAATGCATGTCTATGGGGTCGGTGGGCTGCCGGCCCCCCGGTGCCTCAGGAGTACGCAATCAGCGCGAGCTCCCGAGACACACGATGTATTGCGGCGTGTACTGGATGCGTTTTTTGTGCAGCAAGGTACCGCATTAATTGCTGTGCAAAATGCAACCGAAAAACGCATCAAAAATGCACTGGGTAAAAGCAAATGCGTTACTGGTTCCATTCAGAACCTCCGTCACATGATGGAAAAACCAGTGCAGCAAGCTGCCCTATTTTTCAGTTTCAATGACGGTGATCACAGGGGAAACCGGATGCACCCATTATTATTAATAGGGACCGTCAAGCGCTGTGGGTGTCCGATGTGATCCCATGGCTTTTGTTTTCACCTCTGCGGCAGAGGTTCAGATTGGAATGAACCAAGCTAAACAGCCTGGACTAAAGACTGATACATTGTAATAGCTAATCTTAATCTGCGCTGAGAGGTTGATACAATTCTATCCAGCCTAGACAATGCTCTGTGAGCTGAACAGCCTGGACTCCAGACTGATACATTGTACATAGCTAGTCCTGCTCTCAGCTGAGAAGTGGATACAATTATATTCAGTCTAGACAATGCTCTCTGAGCTGAACAGTTTGGACTCCAGACTGATACATTTTACATAGCCAGTCCTGTTCTCATGTAGGAAGTGGGTACAATTCTATCCAGCCTAGACAATGCTCTGTGAGCTGAATAGCCTGGACTCCAGAATAACATATTGTACATAGCTAGTCCTGCTCTCAGCTGAGAAGTGGATACAATTATATCCAGTCTAGACAAAGCTCTGTGAGCTGAACAGCCTGGACTCCAGACTGATACATTGTACATAACTAGTACTGCTCATAACTGAGAAGTGGATACAATTGTATCCAGTCTAGACAATGCTCTGTGAGCTAAACAGCCTGGATTCCAGATGGATACATTGTTAAGGCATGTTCACACGGCTTAAAATGGGCCGTATTTCGGTCCGTAATTACGCGCTGAAGTGTGCAAATTACGGGCTGAAAACGGCCCATTCATTACGGTAAATCACAGTTCTCATAGAGAACTATGGATTACGTCTCCTCCGCCGGGCGGGGAGATAATTGACATGTCACTTTCTAGCGGTGTATACGTGCCGCTAGCAGGGATTGTCTATGGGCCGGCGAAGTGCCGGCCCCCCGCTCACTCCCCCGCTCCCGCCCCCGGCCACACGGCGTAATTGCGGGGCGTAATTACGCCCTGCAAATAAACCGTGTGAACATAGCCTTAGTCCTGCTCTCAGTTGAGAAGTAGATAATGTCTAAACAATAAACTGTGAACTAAACACTTCATCAGCAGCTGCACAAATCTCTCCGCTAAATTGCTGCAATGTATCAGTCTGGAGGTTGCTTTGCCTACACAGGATACAATTATACTCTATTCTCAGTTCATAGCAGGACCAAGTTTTACTGATTTGCTGCCCCGTGTTCATATGAAATTCTGATTAGGGTTAGCAGAGGTGCAGTGACATCCGTCTGCTCTGGGGCCCCATACACAGTAGGGTTAGCAGAGGTGCAGTGACATCCGTCTGCTCTGGGGCCCCATACACAGTAGGGTTAGCAGAGGTGCAGTGACATCCGTCTGCTCCAGGGCCCCATACACAGTAGGTTTAGCAGAGGTGCAGTGACATCCGTCTGCTCCGGGGCCCCATACACAGTAGGTTTAGCAGAGATGCAGTAACATCTGTCTGATCCGGGGCCCCATACACAGTAGGGTTAGCTGAGGTGCAGTGACATCTATCTGCTCCGGGGTCCCTTACACAGTAGGGTTAGCAGAGGTGCAGTGACATCCGTCTGCTCCAGGGCCCCATACACAGTAGGGTTAGCAGAGGTGCAGTGACATCCGTCTGCTCCAGGCCCCATACACAGTAGGGTTAGCAGAGGTGCAGTGACATCCGTCTGCTCCGGGGCCCCATACACAGTAGGGTTAGCAGAGGTGCAGTGACATCCGTCTGCTCCGGGGCCCCATACACAGTAGGGTTAGCAGAGGTGCAGTGACATCTGTCTGCTCCGGGGACCCATACACAGTAGGGTTAGCAGAGGTGCAGTGACATCCGTCTGCTCCGGGGCCCCATACACAGTAGGGTTAGCAGAGGTGCAGTGACATCTGTCTGCTCCGGGGACCCATACACAGTAGGGTTAGCAGAGGTGCAGTGATATCCGTCTGCTCCAGGGCCCCATACACAGTAGGGTTAGCAGAGGTGCAGTGACATCCGTCTACTCCAGGACCCCATACACAGTAGGGTTAGCAGAGGTGCAGTGACATCTGGTGTATATTGATACACGTCTGGTAGATTGAGATGCCATCTTGGGTACATATCCCAGGGTCATGGGCAGGACATTCATTCTGTTCTATACATCACTTTTTAAAATCTCTTTTATGTCCCTTCTAAAAAGTTGGCAAGTATGAGATAAGATGAAAGTGCCTCGCAGTGAATGCAGGGCTGTGTCTGATTATCAAGTAAACCCTCCGCTCCCTGATGTGATTTCCTTGTACCTCTGGGGATCATTTGCATTCATCTTTACAAATCGGCTGTATGTTCTCAGGCTCCCTGATGAACCTTGCTGATCATGCAGTGATGCTATCCTTTTTCAGTACCTGTCATGTATACAAAGTAATGTGATCATCAGCTGCAGGGCACTGCAATCCCAGCCAAGTTGTATCAACAGCGGCAGCACTGACATCAAGCAAGTGAGAAGACGATCAGAACATCTGCCCACCAAATCTGTGAGAATGGGACACGACGTGTGGTGGTGCAACGCAACGATGTACTGTATAATGAATAGGTATAAGGTATCTATTCACATTGAAATGTAAGAATATTGAGGTGGGGCCGGCCCGGAAAGGATTATGTTTTGCAATGTAACATAAAATTCTAATAAATGATGAGTCACACTACAGTAAAATAGGCACGCGATCTTCCATGATCCAGAATATACAGTGGACAAAATAATTATTTGATACACTTGAGATTTTGCCTATCCCTATCTACAAAGAATGGAGAGGTCTGTAATTTCTAACGTAGGTACAGTTCAACTGTAAGAGACAGAATCTAAAAAAAAAAATCAAAATTTCCATTGTATGATTTCTAAATAGTTAATTTGCATTTTATTGCATGAAATAAGTATTTGATACAATAGAAAAACAGAACTTAGTATTTGGTACAGAAACCTTTGTTTGCAATTACAGAGGTCAGATGTTTCCTGTAGTTCTTGAAAAAGTTTGCAGACACTGCAGTAGGGATTTTAGCCCACTCCTGTATTCAGATCTTCTCCAGATCTTTGAGGTTTCGGCGCTGTCCTTGGGATACCTTGAGTTTTAGCTCCCTCCAAAGATTTTTGTATAGAAGTATGGTATGGAGACTGGCTAGGCCACTCCAGGACCTTGAAATGCTTCTTACTGCGCTGCTCCATAGCTGCCCTGGCTGTGTGTTTCGGGTCACTGTCCCGCTGGAAGGCTCAGCCACGACCCTTCTTACCGAGGGAAGGAGGTTGTTGGCCAAAATGCCGCGATACATGGCTCAATCCATCCTCCCTTTAATGTGGTGCAGTTGTCCTCAAAGTATAATGCTTCCACCCCCAGCTTCACGGTGGGGACAGTGTTCTTTGGGTTGTTCTCATCCTTCTTCTTCCTCCAAACTCTGCGAGTGGAGTTGATACCAAAAAGTTCTATTTTGGTCACATCTGAGCACATGACCTTCTTCTGCCTCCTCTGGATCATCAAGATGGTCATTGTCAAACCACAAAGGGTCCTGGACATCTGCTGGCGTGAGTAGGGGGACCTTGTGTGCCCTGTGGGATTTTAATCTGTGACGTGGTAGTGTGTTACTAATGGTAATCTTTGAGACTGTGGTCCCAACTCTATTCAGGTCATTCACCAGGTCCTCCTGTGTAGTTCTGGGCTGATTCCTGACTTCAGAATCATCCTTAACCCACATGGCAAGATCTTGCATGGAGCCCCAGACTGAGACAGATTGACAGTCATCTTCTGGAGAGTACAGACAAACACACTGCTCCCCTGTACAGGGAATGCAACCGGCTCACCATTCGGGGCCAGTTCCATTGGTGGTTTTAAAGATTTTCAAGATATGTGTTTGCTGGTAGTGAATTAGAACACTCCTGTTTACATTCAGATTCAGATTACATAGCTAGTCCTGCTCTCAGCTGAAAAGTGTATACAGCTGTATCCAGTCTACAATGCTCTGTGAGCTAAACAGCCTGGACTCCAGATGGATACACTGTATATAGCTAGTCCTGCTCTCCGCTGAGAAGTGGATACAATTGTATCCAGTCTAGACAATGCTCTGTGAGCTAAACAGCCTGGACTCCAGACTGATACATTGTACATAGCTAGTCCTGCTCTCAGCTGAGAAGTGGATACAGTTGTATCCAGTCTAGACAATGCTCTGTGAGCTAAACAGCCTGGACTCCAGATGGATACACTGTATATAGCTAGTCCTGCTCTCCGCTGAGAAGTGGATACAGTTGTATCCAGTCTAGACAATGCTCTGTGAGCTAAACAACCTGGACTCCAGACTGATACATTGTACATAGCTAGTCCTGTGCTCTGCTGAGAAGTGGATGCAATTGTTTCCAGTCTAGACAATGCTCTGTGGCCTAAACAGCCTTAACTTTAGATTAATACATTGTACACAGCTAGTCCTGCTCTCAGCTGACAAGTAGATGCAATTGTATCCAGTCTAGACAATGCTCTGTGGCCTAAACAGCCTGGACTCCAGGCTGATACATTGTACATAGCTAGTCCTGCTCTCAACTGAGAAGTGGATACAATTGTATCCAGTCTAGACAATGCTCTGTGAGCCAAACAGCCTTAACTTTAGATTAATACATTGTACATACCTAGTCCTGCTCTCCGCTGAGAAGTGGATACAATTGTATCCAGTCTAGACAATGCTCTATGAGCTAAACAGCCTGGACTCGAGACTGATACATTGTACATAGCTGGTTCTGATCTTTATTGAGAAATTAATACAATTGTATCCAGTCTAGACAATGCTCTATGAGCTAAACAGCCTGGACTCCAGACTGATACATTGTACATAGCTAGTCCTGCTCTCAGGTGAAAAGTAGATACAATTGTATCCAGTCTAGACAATGCTCTGTGAGCTAAACAGCCTGGACCCTAGATTAATACATTGTACATAGCTAGACCTGCTCTCAGCAGAAAAGTGTATACAGTTGTATCCACTCTAGACAATGCTCTTTGAGCTGAACAGCCTTAACTTTAGATTGATACATTGTGCATAACTAGTCCTGCTCTCAGGTGAAAAGTAGATGCAATTGTATCCAGTCTAGACAGTGCTCTGTGAACTAATCAGCCTGAACTCTAAATTCATACATTGTACATAGCTAGTCCTGCTCTCATATCCAAGCAATATGCCTTCAAAGTCTATTTTATGAGCACCCCTTTAAGATATGCACTAGTTTTGCACTATGATTCAGGTCAAAGTCAAATATGGTCCAAATTTGAACACTTTGGTTTAGCTTCCATTTTTGGCAAAATTCACAAATTTTTTTACCTTAACTGTGATCCTGACTCAAAAGTGGGATAATGATTATTTGAGGGGTTTTAGAGAGTTAACTTACCTGTCCGGTAACTGTCCGTTACCACTATGGAGTCAACAGTGAGCAGCATGGCAAATCAATTTTCTAGCACTACTATGTTGTCCTAGACATGGGACGGTTCGCTGGTGACATATACCTGTGAAACACAGGTTGGACCTTTTCTGTTATTCGGTCTGGATTCATATATCAGAGTGAGGTTGGGTTTTCGGGGTATTTTATTTACCTGATATGAAATCTTTTAACATTTTTTGAAGGGTTATCTTCCTCATTAGGGAGCAGCATCATGTAGGTGTATGGAGGTTTATTGGTTCATATGGGATGAAGCAACTGAAAAGTGGTATGGTTCCTCATTAGGAAGAGGTAACATGTAAATGTGTAGAGGCTTACACACCATTAGTTTCTCCACTAAATTTAAATATATTCTAAAAGGCTCATGGGAAATTAACTAGGACTTTTGTAGCACCCTCCATTGGATGTAGCGTTCCTCAATTCCCATGTAGCTCACTGAGCCTTGCAATATGAATGGGATTACAGCCAAACTCGATATTCATCTGTAAACAGCTGTTTCAAGGTGTTTGCTCCTCATCAGTGCAGAGTTGAATACTGGTTGGGTAGGTGAGAGGTTCTAGAGGTAGCTCAAATAGGTGTACGGTTCATCATCAGGGGAAAGCACCATGTAGGTATGTGGAGACTTATACTCCATTAGCCGCTGCTCCACTAAAATTTAAATATTTTCTGGCTCATAGGAAATGAGGTAGGACTCTTTTAGACACCCCGTGCCAGATGTAGCAAAGCAGCCCTTAAACATTATCGAGTCTCCTCCATGTTTCACAAAAGGTACAATGTTCGTTTCTTTGTATGCTTCAGTTTTGCATCTGTTAACATAGAGCTGATGTGACATGACAAAAAGCTCCAGTTTTGTCTCATCTGTCAAAAGGACAACCTCCTGGAAGGTTTGTGACTTGCCAATATGCATTTTGAAAATTCCATTCTTGCTTTTTTTGCGATTGGCTTTTCAACAATAGTTTCTGCTTTTGTTGTCTTTCATTAACCCCTTAACGACCGCCCACCGTCTTTTGACGACGGGCATTTCAGGTCGTTCGTCTGCAGCGACGTCTCTTGACGTCGCTGCAGACATCGGGGTTTGCGGCGCCCGGCGCCGCAATTGCGCTGGGATCGGGGCTGTACTACACAGCCCTGATCCCAGAGCATGTCCTGCAGGCATCGTGGAGCGGAGGAAACCACCATAACCCGATGCTTTAACCCTTTGATTGCGGCGGTGCGTTACCGCAGCGCAATCAAAGGGATCCTCTGCTCTGTCGGGTGATCGGAACGCCCGGTCACCCGACAGAGCTCAGGGACCGGCTGCACAGTCAGCTCTGGGACCTAGCGTGGCCCCAGAGCTGTCTGTGTATGAAGCCAGTGATTAGGACGCACTGTGTGCTGTCCTAATCACTGCCTGTGTCAAACTGACACAGATTAGCAGGTATTATCATATATGAATATGCTAATACATTACTAAGTGTAAAAAAAAATTTAAAAAAATGTTAAACAGTTCTCCCTTCATGGGAGTAAAAAAAAAAGTACAAAAAAAACATAAAAAGTGTAAAAAGAAAAAAATAAAAAAATAAATAATAAAATAAAAATAAATATTTAATAAAAAATAATTGTACATACATTACACGCACAAAAAAACCTACACATATTTGGTATCCACACGACCGTAATAACCTGTAGAATTAATCTAACAAGTTATTAAGTGTGAAATGTGAATGGTGTAAAAAAAAAAAAAAAAAAACTAAAAAAAGTTTGTAAAAAAATACTGCAATTATTTATAAGTGTACTTAAACTATTCCCTTATAAAGTACAACTTGTCTCCAATAAAACGAGGCCTCATTGAACTGTGTCATTGAAAAGATAAAAAAGTTACAACTGTTGAAACGCAAGGAGGCAAAAACTAAAAAAATGTTCTGGTCATTAACTACTTTTCAGGCGTTCGGCTTAAGGGGTTAAGTTACCGTATTTTTTGGACTATAAGATGCAACTTTTTTCCCCAAGCTTGGGTGCGTCTTAGGCTATGTTCACACGGCTTAACTGCGGGACATAATAACGCCCCGCAATTACGCCGTGTGGACCGGGGCGGGAGCGGGGGAGCGAGCGGGGGGCCGGCACTTCGCCGGCCCATAGACAATCATTACTAGCGGCACGTATACGCTGCTGGTAATTCACATGTCAATTATCTCCCCCCTCGGCATATTCGCCGAGCAGGGAGAGGAGACGTAATCCATAGTTCTCTATGAGAACTGTGGATTACCGTAATGAATGGGCCGTTTTCAGCCCGTAATAGGCGCACTCCGGCGCGTAATTACGGACCGAATTATGTCCTGGTTTAAGCCGTGTGAACATGGCCTTATAGTTCAAATGTGCTATGAGGCAGTCTGTTGTATATGTCACTATGTATCGCGCCGACTGTCTATGCTGCCTTGTCCTAGCCATGTCCGCTTCGGTCCCAATTCTGTCGGTGCAGGCGCGGCGGGTTCTGCAGCGCCGTCGGTGCACAGGCGCCGATGCCTGCCCTGACTGTGGTTGTGGGTAAGATTCCGGCTCCGCTCGCTTCGGCCCCGACTCCTTCTGCGCATGCGCGCCGATGTCTGGGATGCCGATATTGCGCAGGCGCCGGCGTTCTTACACATGGTACGGATATGTTCAGTGCAGTACATGTGACCAGGCATTGCTGTCATCTTCCTACAAGCTGCCTCTTCTCTGCCACAGGTGAGTTATATCAGCTGTTCATCACCATGTATATTTAACACTTCCTGTTTCCTGTGCAAAACATGCTATGATTAAGGGGCAGTCGCCCTGAAACGCGTAAGCTTCATTCATCTCCCCTGTGCATGTTTGCCGTTTTATTTTAATATTACTCAATAAATATTGGATTTTTTATTGGCCTTTGGACTGCTAGAGCATATGTTTGTGCTTGCTATAGTGCTATCTCCCTAGCCCGGGGGGTCCCTGCAGCATACTGGATCACGGTGAGCTGACTTTTTTTCTATTTTGTACAAATGTGCTCTCTCAGGTCGGCAGGAGGGTCAAAAGGAGAGATGATTCGGGAAATCGGCGGCAGTATTTAAGGGCTTAAACCTTGCTGCCGACTTCCTGCAGAATCGCTCCTCTCCAGGCTGTTGCCCGAGAGAGCGCTGCACAATGGCGGCATGCGACGGATCAGTACAGACAGCAGCCGTCGCTAACAGCAGGGATGGAGCCATCTCTGTCCCTGCTGTTAGCACTTTAGACGCTGTGGCGTCTTGCAGGGGGATCAGTTGTCATGGTAGCAGGAAGCCTCATGCAGGCTTCCGTAGTTGCCATGTACAGTTGAAACCAGAAGTTTCCATCCACTAAATAAAAAGACACATCTGCATGTTTTTCTCACTATCTGACATGAAATCAGAATAAACTTTTCCCGTTTTAGGTCAATTAGGAAATGATGATGACATCCCTTCTTTGTGTATCTTATCAGCAGCACTGGAGCTTCTTAATCTATGTTAATAACAATCTTTAAACCTTCAGATATCTGTATTATTCTGCCCTACTGTTTAATCCCTTCTGTTAGCAATGTCTCTCTAACAGAACTGCCCACAGCCTGAACAAGAAGTGAGAGCATGACATTGTTGAACCACTCACAGCCTGAACAGGAAGTCGGAGCATGAAGCTGTAGAACTGCCCACAGCCTTAACAGGAAGTGGGAGCCTGAAGCTGTAGAACCGCCCACAGCCTGAACAGGAAGTGGGAGCCTGAAGCTGTAGAACCGCCCACAGCCTGAACAGGAAGTGGAAGCCTGATGCTGTTAAAGCGCCCACAGCCTGAACAGGAAGTGGAAGCCTGATGCTGTTAAAGCGCCCACAGCCTGAACAGGAAGTGGAAGCCTGATGCTGTTAAAGCGCCCACAGCCTGAACAGGAAGTGGGAGCCTGAAGCTGTAGAACCGCCCACAGCCTGAACAGGAAGTGGAAGCCTGATGCTGTAAAAGCACCCACAGCCTGAACAGGAAGTGGGAGCCTGAAGCTGTAGGACCGCTCACAGCCTGAACAGGAAGTGAGAACCTGAAGCTGGCTTTGAAGAGCAGGCTCTGTAAAGCAGCATGGTGAGAACACCCCTTTAACTTAACACTGTATTATCTAGCACATGGCAGGCTCCTCTTATAGAGACCTGCAGTCCCTGCCTTCTCCTCCACACTGATTGGCTGCCTCACTCTGTGGTGCTTAAAGCACCCCTGAACATTTAAATTGCTTAGTAATTTTAACCCCTTAGTTACACCATTTATACAAAACCCAAATGTTCTTGTACCTATCCATATATCGGTAGGGAGAAGCAGGCCACCAATTGGAACATACTACACTTGATCTTAGCCAAAGGCTAAAAAAAGTAAACATACAACATGTTTCAATAATATAAATCCTCTTCATTAGGTGTTAAATGATGGCATCATAAAGAAGCTCTCTGGCCTCAGCAGTCACATGCCTGCACGTAGATCATGTGACCACAGAGGTCAGGAATTGGCTGTTGCATCATGTGATCCATGATGTCATCAGTGGGGGGCAGGAGGAAGGAGGAACACAGGAGCTATGGCAGTGCTGGAACGGTGGTGATGGGAGATGTAAATATTATTTAATGTTCTATTTTTTCACAGGGAGAGGTCGTAGGGAGGCTTCTAAAAATTTTGGAAAACCCCTTTAGCCAATTTTTTGGGGTGAAGAAAGCTGGGTGGACAAGCTTCCATCGCGGACTCCATAAAAAATTTACGGAGCATGCAGCACTATTTTTTTCCATTTAAAATAACAGCCATCGCAAAAGAAACCTGATGGACCCCCGCTGTTGGTGTCTGTCTTTTAATGGACCTGGCATCGCCTTTACAACGGAGGTTCTGAATAGAACCTCTGATGCTAGTGTTGGACTGGGGTTATAGGGAGTGCAGTTGACTCTTGGGTCCCACCAGTGGGGATGATTCTTATGGTCCACCAGGGGAGTTGCTTCTTAGGTCCCACCAGTGGAGTTGATTCTTGAGCCCACCCGTAGTGTTGAGTCTTGGGCCCACCAGTGGAGTTAATTCTTGGGCCCACCAATGGGATTGATTCTTGAGGTCCTCCAGTGGAATTGATTCTTGTGGCCTATCAGCGGAGCTGTTTCTTGGGGCCCACCAAGGGGGTTGATTCTTGGGATCCACCAATGGAGTTGATTCTTGGGGCCCACCAGTGGAGCTGGTTCTTGGGGCCCACCAGTGGAGTTGGTGCTTGGGGCCCACCAGTGGAGTTGATTCTTGGGGTCCACCAATGGAGGATTCTTGGGATCCACCAATGGAGTTGATTCTTGGGGCCCACCAGTGGAGCTGGTTCTTGGGGCCCGCCAGTGGAGCTGGTGCTTGGGGCCCACCAGTGGAGCTGGTGCTTGGGGCCCACCAGTGGAGATGATTCTTGGGGCCCACCAGTGGAGTTAATTCTTAGGGCCCACCGTGGAGTTAATTCTTGGGCTCACCAGTGGAGTTTAGTCTTGGGCCCACCAGTGGAGTTGATTCTTGGAGCCCACCAGTGGAGTTGATTCTTGAAGTCCACCAGTGGAGTGGGTTCTTGGGGTCCACTAGTGGAGTTGATTCTTAGGGCCCACAAGAGGAGCTGATTCTTAGGGCCCACCAGTGAAGTAATTCTTGGGCCCACCAGTGGAGTTGATTCTTGGAGCCCACCAGTGGAGATAATTATTGGGCCCACCAGTGGAGTTGATTCTTGAAGTCCACCAGTGGAGCTGGTTCTTGGGGTCCACTGGTGGAGTTGATTCTTAGGGCCCACCAGTGGAGCTGATTCTTAGGGCCCACCAGTGGAGCTGATTCTTAGGGCCCACCAGTGGAGTTGGTTCTTGGGCCCACCAGTGGAGTTGATTCTTTGGGCCACCAGTGGAGTTAATTCTTGAGGCCCACCAGTGGAGTTGATTCTTAGGGCCCACCAGTAGAGTTGATTCTTTGGGCCCACCAGTAGAGTTGATTCTTGGGCCCACCAGTGGAGTTGATTATTGGGGTCCTCCAGTGAAATTAATCCTTAAAGCCCACAAGTGGAGTTGATTCTTAGGGCCCACCAGTGGAGTTGATTCTTAGGGCCCACCAGTGGAGTTGATTCTTGGAGCCCACCAGTGGAGTTGATTCTTGGAGCCCACCAGTGGAGTTAATTCTTGGGCCCACCAGTGGAGTTGATTCTTGAAGTCCACCAGTGGAGCTGATTCTTAGGGCCCACCAGTGGAACTGATTCTTAAGGCCAACCAGTGGAGTTAATTCCTGGACCCACCAGTGGAGTTAATTCTTGAAGTCCACCAGTGGAGCTGGTTCTTGGGGTCCACTAGGGGAGTTGATTCTTAGGGCCCACCAGTGGAGCTGATTCTTGGGCCCACCAGTGGAGTTGAGTCTTGGGCCCACCAGTGGAGTTGATTCTTTTTGCCCACCAGTGGACTTAATTCTTGGGCCCACCAATGGGGTTAATTTTTGGGGCCCACCAGTGGAGTTGATTCTTGGAGCCCACCAGTGGAGTTGATTCTTGGGGCCCACCAGTGGAGTTGATTCTTGGGCCCACCAGTGGAGTTGATTATTGGGGTCTTCCAGTGAAATTAATTCTTGGACCCACCAATGGGTTAATTTGTAGGCGCCAACCAGTGGAGATGATTCTTGGAGCCCACCAGTAGAGTTGATTCTTGGGGTCCACCAGTGGAGTTGATTCTTAGAGCCCAGAAGTGGAGCTGGTTCTTAGGGCTTAATACTAGAGCTAATTTTGAGGCCCCACCAGTGGGATTGATTCTTGGGGTCCACCCTACAGCTTCTTCTGACAGGCCTGACATACTCTATGGCCCTCTGGGCGATTTTCCTGCTCCCCTGTGGGCCAGTCCAAGCCTTTCTGATGCAGGAACAGAACCTCTGACACAGATGTGAACCAGGCATTATATATGTATCCCCACCAATAAAAAAAAAAAAAAAAAAAGAAATCATGCATTCTTGCATCTTCTAGAGAATTTTCAAAAACGTCTAAAAATTTCCCCTGTATTCCCGTTCTCAGTGTTTCATTTTGCTGAAGGTTCTCTGTGGGAAACACTTCTTTACCAACCCATGTGCCGTCTTCTCGGCCTTGTGCCCTTTATGTGCCACTCAAGCTTTACTTTTTTCCTTTCCTGTACTATGGAAGCTAAGACTCAACCGATAGAGTCGCCTCAATTTCCCCCATTGGTCTCCGTTAAGCAGAATGGGTTTGTAGGGTGAAGAATGTTGTGTTTATTAGCGGCTTTTGCCGTCTGACATCATTGTCTCTTTTCATGCTCCGAGGTGATCGCGTTTGATTAATGCCGCCTATTTAACACTGTTGCCATAGCGACCGTACACAAACAATACTTGAAAGGAATCTCGGTGAAAGATTGGGAAAAGCTGCCGGAGAGAAGACGCCTTGACTCAACGTGAAGGGAAAAGTTACGTGTGTAGGTTTGGGTTTATTGAAGCATGTGGTTGAGGCTAGGACCAAAAAGTGTAAAAAAAAAAACATGACAAATGCCCCATTCACTAACCCTTCTGGTCCCTCTTACTCTCCTGCTTCTTAGTTACCTTCAGCAGAGATAATTGAATATTTTATATACATGCTTGATACATGTATTAATGCATTTTACTTGATAGGTCTATTTTCCTAAGGATTTTTTGTTTTTTACATGAATACAGCTCATGAAGAAAGTCACGTGTGGTGAGCTGGCTTGGTGGGTATATGCACACGTGGACAAAATTCTTGGTCCTGTTCTGTTAATGAAAGGAATATCCATAATGGTCACTGAAATAACTTAAAGCTGTCAAAAGTAATAATACATGTAAATTGACTTTAAATCAACTAATGAAAAGCGGAACATTGTTTTTGCATTGTGGGTCAATGGAAAATAATAATAATTTAAAAAAAACTAATGAAAGTGGCCTGGTCAAAAATTATGAGATCCATAGAAAAGATTAAAAAAACTCTGACCATAGGGATATGTTAAACTAAGGTGTATCCTGTTACCAGTGTTACATCAGGTAACTTCAAACTTGTAATTTGTTAGTCTGCCTGTTTAAAAGGGTGAAAAGTAGTCATGGTGCTGTTTGGTATCATGGTGTGTACCACACTGAACATAGACTAAAGGAAGCTAAGGATAGAAATGTCTCAGGAGATTAGAACAGGAAATTATAAACAAACATGTTAAAGGGAAAGGCTATAAAACCATCTCCAAATAGCCTGATGTTCCTGTTACTGCAGTTGTATATCTTATTCAGAAGTTTATGGTCTATGGGACGGTAGCTGACCTTCCTGAATGTGGCCCCATGAGAAAATTTAATGACAAATTGAATAGATGGATAATATGAATGGTAATGAAAGAGCGCAGAACAACTTCCAAAGAGATTAGAGATAAACGCTAATGTCACGGTACCTCTGTGTCAGATTACACCATCAATTGCTATCTTTTCCAAAGGGGACTTAATGGAAGAGGACCAAGGAGCAAACCATTATTGAAAGCAAATCATAATAAAAGTGAGACTGAAATTTGCCAAAATGCATATTGACAAGCCACAAAGCTTCTGGGAGAATGTCCTTTTAGACAGCTGAAACAAAACTGGAGCTTTTTTGCAAGTCACATCAGCTCTATGTATACAGAGACAAAATGAAGCATACAAATAAAAGAACATTGGGCCTTATGTGTGAAAACCTCTCTAGCTGTAAGACTGTCTTTGTTGCCCATAGCAACCAATCAAAGCTCATAAAGGATTATATATATTTATTATTATTTTATTATACTATTTTTATTTTTCATTACTCAGTTACATTTTATCTATTATTGGAGCACTGTGCTGTAGTCTCAGCCAGTCTTCTTCCTCTTTCTGCAGAAGGACAACACAGCTGCAGCCGCTGATTGTCTGCAGCGATCACGTGCCACTGCTTGACTTCACTAAGCGATCCAAACAGTAAAGTCAGGCTGTGGCACGTGATCGCTGCAGACAATCAGCGTCTGCAGCAGTGATGTCCATGTGCAACGATGTCAAAGTACAGGGAACATACAGTGATGTCACAGTACAGGATAATACACAGTGATGTCACAGTACAGGATAATACACAGTGGTGTCACAGTACAGGGATTATACACACAGATGTCACAGTACATGATTATACACAGTGATGCCACAGTACAGGGATAATACACAGTGATGCCACAGTACGGATAATACATACATGTTTGTCACAGTACAGGATAATACACAGTGATCTCACAGTACAGGGATAAAACACACAGTGATGTCACAGTACAGGATTATACACAGTGATGCCACAGTACATGGATAATACACACAGTGATGTCACAGTACAGGGATAATACACAGTGATGCCACAGTACAGGGATAATACATACAGTGATGTCACAGTACAGGATAATACACAGTGATCTCACAGTACAGGGATAATACACACAGTGATGTCACAGTACAGGATTATACACAGTGATGCCACAGTACATGATTATACACAGTGATGTCACAGTACAGGGATAATACACACAGTGATGGCACAGAACAGGATAATACACAGTGATCTCACAGTACAGGGAATAAAAACACACAGTGATTTTCACAGTACAGGATAATACACAGTGAGTCACAGTACAGGGAATAATACACAGTGATTTTCCAGTACAGGGATAATACACAGTGATATCACAGTACAGGGATAATACACAGTGATGTCACAGTACAGGGTAATGCACACAGTGATGTCACAGTACAGGATAATACACAGTGATGTCACAGTACAGTGATAATACACACAGTGATGTCACAGTACAGGATAATACACAGTGATGTCACAGTACAGGGATAATACACACAGTGATGTCACAGTACAGGATAATCCAAAGTGATGTCACAGTACAGGGATAATACACAGTGATTTCACAGTACAGGATAATACACACAGTGATGTCACAGTACAGGATAATATACAGCGATGTCACAGTACAGGGATAATATCCACCGTGATGTAACAGGACAGGATAATCCACAGTGATGTCACAGTACAGGGATAATCCACAGTGATGTCACAGTACAGGATAATGCACAGTGATGCTATCTATCATACATGAAAAAACGTTGAGACTCTCGGTTCACATCTTTTGATCAAAAGATGTTTAAGCTGCCCACGACTTTCAACGTGATCTCAAAATCGGGCAGTCCTATCCTATCTTAACCTCTCAATCGAGCCAACAGGCCTCCCGCTGGGTCAACCGACCTCCATTATTCAAGGGGAAAAAATAAAAAACACCCAACCGGGCAAGCTGCCCTTCTTATGACAGCCTGTGAGAGTGGGCGGGGACAGAAACCCAAAATGGAAGCACCCCTTCCTTCCCATATAGGTTAAAATCAATGTACGCCGAGTATAACGTATGTTTTCTGCACACAAAACATTTCTGAAAAAACGTATGCAAACCTGGGTGCCACTGGCAGGGCGGGGCACACATGTAATTATACATGTACACACACAGACCGCCGCCAGGGGCACATTTCTGCAGAAAAGGGCAATACAACTGTGGAAATCCCTAAAGAAGCATTTATTGCTATCTATCATACATGAAAAAAACTTTGAGACCTCGTTCACATATTTGATCAAAAGATGTTTAAGCTGCCCACGACTTTCAACGTGATCTCAAAATCGGGCAGTCCTATCCTATGCTATCTTTTACCTCTCAATCGAGCCAATCAGGCCTCACGCTGGGTCAACCGACCTCCATTATTATGCATACGTTTTTTCAGAAATGTTTTTGTGTGCAGAAACATTTTTTTATACTTGTGTACATTGATTTTAACCTATAGGGGAAAGGGAAAGGGGGTGCTTCTATTTTGGGTTTCTGTCCCCGCCCATCTCACAGGCTGTCATAAGAAGGGCAGCTTTCCCGGTTGGTTTTTTTTTATTTTTTCTCTCTGAAAAATTTGGAGGTCGGTTGACCAGCGTGAGGCCTGTTTGGCTCTATTGAGAGGTAAAGATGGGATAGGACTGCCCGATTTTGAGATCACGTTGAAAGTCGTGGGCAGCTTAAACATCTTTTGATCAAAATATGTGAACCGAGAGTCTCAAAGTTTTTTTAATGCACAGTGATGGCACAGTACAGGATAATATAAGCAGTGATGTCACAGTACAGGGATAATACACAGTGATGTCACAGTGCAGGATAATGCACACAGTGATGTCACAGTACAGGGATAATACACACAGTGATGGCACAGTTCAAGATAATACACACAGTGATGTCACAGTACAGGGATAATACACACAGTGATGGCACAGTTCAAGATAATACACACAGTGATGTCACAGTACAGGGATAATACACAGTGATGGCACAGTATAGGATAATACACGTGATGTCAAGTACAGGATTAATACACAGGGGATGCACAGTACAGGATAATACACAGTGATGGCACATTATAGAGATAATTCACACAATGATGTCACAGTACAGATAATACACAGCGATGTCACAGTACAGGGATAATACACACAGTGATGTCACAGTACAGGATAATACACACAGTGATGTCACAGTACAGGATAATACACACAGTGATGTCACAGTACAGGGATAATACACAGTAATGTCACAGTACAGGATAATATACACAGTGATGTCACAGTACAGGATAATACACAGTGATGTCACAGTACAGGGATAATACACACAGTGATGTCACAGTACAGGATAATACACAGTGATGTCACAGTACAGAGATAATACACACAGTGATGTCACAGAAAACGGATATAATACACATTTATTTCACAGTACAGGATAATACACAGTGATGTCACAGTACAGGGATAATACACACAGTGATGTCACAGTACAGGATAATACACAGTGATGTCACAGTACAGGATAATATACACAGTGATGTCACAGTACAGGGCAGGGCCGGGACAAGGCATTTTGGTTCCCTTGGTAAGTACAGCCAATGGTCCCCCCATCCCTCGCTCCCAACAAAAATGGCACCCCCCCCCACACTAATTCCTCTCACCCCTGCGCCAGGTCCTGTCACTAATTTTCTGCATATTCCACATAGCTCCTGCCCATCTCCTCAGCAGTCACTGCACAATGACAAATCAGCAATGACAAATTTGCGTTTTCAAAATCGCTCCCCTCCGTATGACAGTGTAATACCTAACAAATAAGTCACCAAATAATCCACCTATACATGGAGCAAATCTACCAGACACATGATACAAAACCAAGACCCTAAACTATTACTACTTAAAGATCAAATAATCCTGCCAGACACTGACCGAACGCAAGCAGCACATGTGACTATCAGCTGTACACAGGCTCTGATTACATATACCACCGCCATACAGGGACCAGATAGTGGTAGATACTAGTTGTATGTAGATGCCCTGCAGACATATATTACCGCCTCACAGTGACCATATAGTGGTAGATACTAGTTGTATGTAGACTCTGCAGACATATAAGTGATTACACTGCAGTTACATTTAGTGACTCACCGGAGACGTCTTTTCTGATCAGCGTCGTTCACTTTCCTTTTCTTCTCCATCCGGTTCACACCTTCATGCTGAATGTTCCCCCGGGCCCAAAACTCGTCCCTGAGGATTTTGACACATATCTCTTAGAATCCTAACATTTCCTGTAACTCCTTAATTATATGTTTATATGTCCCTGCAGTTAGACATGTATATAGTTATGCCCTCTCAGTCAGGCAGTTTTATAGATATTGTCCCCTTAACAGTAGGTATATAAATATATGGCACTAAGGCAGGTATATAGAATAAGGTCACTCTCAAGCAGGTATATAGATATAGGGTCACTCTCAGGCAGGTATATAGACATAGGGGCCCTCTCAGGCAGGGATATAGACATAGGGCACTCAGGCAGGCATAAAGGGGGACTCAGGCAGGCATATGGGGCTCAGGCAGCAATGGGGGCACACAGGCAACATAGGGGGGGCTCAGGCAGGCATAAAGGGGGGTAAGGCAGCATATGGGGCACAGCAGGCATATAGGGGCACAGGCAGGCATATAGGGGCTCAGGCAGGCATATAGGGCACAGGCAGGCATATAGGGGCGACAGGCAGGCATATAGGGCTCAGGCAGGCATATAGGGGCACAGGCAGGCATATAGGGGGCACAGTGAGGCATATAGGGGCACAGGCAGGCATATAGGGGCACAGGCAGGTAAAAATAATAACATTAATACTCACCTTACCTGCTTCCCGGGCGCACGCTCCTCTTCTGTACCAGCCGCGCGCTCCTCCGGCAGCTCCTCGGGCGCACAGAAGCCCTCAGTTGTATGTGCGTCCAGCGGACGCACATACAGCTAAAGAGGCCGACGGCGCTCCAGGCCCATTGCAGCAGCCTGGTGCCCGGGAGGTTCGGGGCCCCTGACTGCGCCCCTTAGGGACAGGCAGAGGTAGGCGCTCTAGGCGATCGCCTACCTCTGCCTACCCGTCGTCCCGGCCCTGGTACAGGGATAATACACACAGTGATGTCACAGTACAGGGATAATACACACAGTGATGTCACAGTACAGGATAATACACACAGTGATGTCACAGTACAGGATAATACACAGTGATGTCACAGTACAGGGATAATACACAGTGATGTCACAGTACAGGATAATACACACAGTGATGTCACAGTACAAGGATAATACACAGTGATGTCATAGTACAGAGATAATACACACAGTGACGTCACAGTCAGATTTACTATGTAGTCAGAGAGAGGGGCATGTTATCTGCAAAGAATTGAATTGGTTGTCCGGAATGTGAAAAAAGGGTCTGTTTTAGTTCCAACGCTGCCTCTGTCCAAGCCTTGTACTGCATGCACCTTAGCACCTTGAATAGCGCAGTACTAAATACAGCCCATGTACAGGGGTGGCGCTGTTTCCAGAAAAGTAAGGACTCTTTTTTCTAACTCTTGACAACCCATTAAAGGAATTTTCTTAAAAAGTGGAACTATAATTAAATTATAAAATCTTTGGACCAAAGTATTTCGGATTTGTCTCTGAAAGACAAAACAGCCCATATTCCCAAGCGATCCAGCATCTGTACAAACAATTTAGAGGACAATTAGAGATAAATGAGATAGTTCCCAGGTTTTTTTTTTCTTATTTTTAGTTGGTGCAACCTCGAGAAGAATAGTGGTCCAGTGTTAGTATGCAGATCAGAGCAGCTCCCACTGAAGAACAGGACATTGATATTCCGGACACATGGGACCCCTGGCTCTAAATAAAGTCCTGCAGTTCACTCACACAGTTCTGATCGTTAATCCTCTTTGTGCTGCTCAATTTACATGTTAGAAGATCTAAGAGACAGGAAGTGCCCGGTTTGGCTTTGAATCTCTTTCTTTTAATCCAACTCTTCCATTGCCCCACTTGTTATAGAGGGAGCGAGAAAGAGAGAGAGAGAGACTCCAAATTTACTGTCAGACGCTCTGAGAACTTCCACGGGGGCTTTCAGACGTCTTCAGAAAGAACGGCAGATCTGCAGACAAGAAAAGGAAATATGTGAGAGCCGAGTTGGATATTCATACACGACATACCCACAAAAACATCTCTTCAACCCCAACAAAACAACTGTTTTCATACAGTGATGGTCGTGCGAGACAGAACTGCTCTTCTAGAGGTTTTGCAAAATTTCTCCAGTACTTCTTCCACGCGCTAGCCTCAGTCACGTTTTGACACATTCCGTTTGCATGGTTTCAGGCTTCCCAACACTCCCGTTTTTTGTTTCCTTTTTCCAAAAACAGGTCTCAAAGAGGTCTATGGAAATGTGGACAAGGGCATAGTGTCAGAAAAAGAAAATGGTCCCTATTAAAACATAACTTTTAATAATTTAATTTCTAAAAAAGTATCATTAGCTATGGCAACCATAAGAATATTCAAATTAGAGTCTTTACTCACTAAATAGTCTAATTTGCTTTAATCTGGTGATCCAGGTGTACACATTTTCCAGTGTAGCCAAGTTAATCACACTGTGTTTTCTTCCCACCCTATTATAACCCTTAGAACTGTCCCTTAGTGGGTTTACCGTCCCAAGAAGGGCGGCCCCATAGTTAAATCCGAGATACAGTATGATAAACCCTACTTATATTAACCCATCACTGGCAGTACTCTGTCAGGACCTGATTATATTTTATAAAAAATAAAAGGGAAAAATATAGAAACTGGTATTGGTCAGCGAACCCAGATGCTTCAGATGTATGGGGCCCTGAAATTACTTATGGCAGCCATGGGGTCGTTCTTCAAATGTGCAGTTAATGGAAATTTAAAGGTTGGGCGGAATGTGATTCTCCAGTCACATTTGAGGACAACTAAAATAGATCTGACAGGGTTGTTAATCCTCTATGTCATGGCTCGCGCCACAATTGGTGCCTTCAGTCATGGGTGCCTCAGTGTACTCCATTGCCACAGTCCAGGACCATATTTTCCATTGGACTCACTAAGCAATTGCCCAGGGGCCCCACAAGCATAGAGGTCCCATGTGCGAATATATTTCCTGGAAATCCAGTACATATACTGTGTATGTCATGGGGGCTGGCGCGGGTAGCGCGGTGCCCAGCGGCCGCCCCCCTGCCCGCAGGGGGTCCGGCACGGGTGCCGCGGCTCCCCGCGTCTATGCCCCCGCTGTCCAGTCCCTCGCGCCAGTTCCCAGCCCGCCGTGCGCGTACCCGCTGCTTAGGGCGCGCGCGAGACGGCTGGACTGGATTTAAAGGGCCAGCGCACCATTAATTAGTTATTGATGGCCTCTAGTCCTATATAAGGAATACGCCCCCAGCACTCTCTGCCAGTTTGTTGGTGTGCGTTCAGTGTCTTTAGAGAGTGTAGGAGTCCGTATTGATTACCCGTGTACCAGTCCGTTCCGCTATGTTTCCTGACCTTGCCTGTTTGTCGCCTGCCCTGACCGTCTGCCTGTCTCTGACCACGAACCTCTGCCACCTGCCCTGACCTCCTGCCTGTCCCCGACTACGCCTCTGGATTACGATTTTGTACCACGCCGTACCCCGGCCGCCATCACAAGCAAGTCACGTCAGGGGTAGCGACCTGGTAGCCTCACGTGGCAGCAAGTCCATCCCGCTTTGCGGCAGGCTCTGGTGAATACCGGGGGCTACTTAGACTCCGCTCCCTGGCGTGGCTTAACTATCATCGCTTGCGGTGGTCCAGCGAATCCACTGAACCCTTACAGTACAATCTGGCCGCACCTCCTCCGCTACCGTAGCTCTGCTTCGTCTCCGTCAGGGCGACTCCACTGTGGGTCACTACTCTGTGCAGTTCCGCACCCTAGCCTCAGAACTGGACTGGAACAATGAGGCGTTGGTGGCAACCTTCTGGCAAGGCCTCTCTGGGCGCATTAAAGACGAGCTCGCTGGTCGGGATCTGCCATCCTCTCTGGACAAACTGATTCGGTTGGCCACCCGAATCGACATACGCTTTGCCGAGAGACAACAAGAGCTCTGCCTCCAACGGGAGGTCACCCAACCACGCCGACTACCTCGTCTAGCTCCCGTTTTTTAACGACCTCCACTTCCTCCGCCAACGGTTCCTGAGGACGAACCCATGCAGGTCGAAAGGGCTCACTTGGGCTCGCAGGAGAGGCATCCCTAGGTGTCAGAGCGGCCTCTCCCCGTCTGACCATTCCTGTACTCTGTGGAATTTCTCCGGACAGCACCTTTCAAGCCACCGCCTTCCTTGATTCGGGGTCCGCTGGTAATTTTATCAGCCACGCGCTGGTCTTCAGGTTCCATCTCCCGGTGACCACTCTGCAGAAACCCATGTTCGTCTCCTCTGTCAGTGGCGAATGCCTCAAGGATGCCATTCGGTTCTGCACAGGGCATCCCTCACCTTGCAGATAGGCGCTCTACACAAGGAGACTCTGAAACTCCTCGTTCTGCCTCGCTCCTCTTCTGAAATCTTCCTGGGCCTTCCTTGGTTGCAGGAGCATGCTCCGACCCTAGACTGGAACACAGGCGAGATTGTCCGCTGGGGTCCGGCGTGCCACTCACGATGCCTTTCAGTACTCCGTCCTGCTCTACGGCACGCCTCTGCAAAGCCTACGAAGCCCCTGCCGGGTCTGCCCACTCCATACCAGGATCTAGCCGACGTCTTTTCCGAAAGACAGGCCGAAACTCTTCCTCCGCACCAGCCCTTCGACTGTCCTATTGACCTGCAACCCGGTACTACTCCTCTCCGAGGCAGAGTCTACCCTCTTTCTGTCCCGGAAACCAAGGCGATGTCGGAGTACATTCAGGAGAATCTCCGTAAAGGCTTTATACGCAAGTCTTCCTCACCTGCGGGGGCTGGATTCTTCTTTGTCGAAAAGAAAGATGGAACTCTCTGGCCCTGTATCGATTATCGTGGCCTAAATAAAATCACCATAAAAAATCGATACCCCCTGCCTTTGATCTCGGACCTGTTTGATCGCCTACGTGGCGCGAAAATTTTTTCCAAATTGGATCTACGCGGTGCCTACAACCTGATTCGTATCCGGGAAGGCGACGAATGGAAGACGGCCTTTAATACCCGTGATGGCCACTTTGAATATCTCGTCATGCCATTTGGTCTCTGCAACGCTCCGGTAGTGTTCCAAAACTTCGTCAACGAGATCTTCCGTGACCTGCTCTACGTCTGCGTCAGTCTATCTGGACGACATCTTAATCTTCTCTCCAGATCTAGAGACTCACCGCCACCACATCCGCCAGGTGCTCAGACGTCTCCGTACCCACCAGCTCTATGCCAAACTGGAGAAATGCCTGTTTGAATGCACCTCGTTGCCCTTCTTAGGGTACATCGTTTCAGATCAAGGTCTCCAGATGGACCCCTCCAAGCTTTCAGCGGTCCTGCAGTGGCCCCGTCTGGTGGGCCTCCACTCCGTCCAGCGCTTTTTGGGGTTCGCAAACTATTTTAGGCAGTTCGTCCTGCAATTCTCCACACTGGTGGCCCCACTGGTAGCCCTCACCAAGAAGAATGCTAACCCCAAGTCCTGGCCTCCCGAAAACCCAAGAAGCCTTTAATCGTCTTAAAGCAGCATTCGCTTCAGCCCCGGTCCTGTCTCGCCCGGACGCACAGCGCCCATTTGTCCTAGAAGTGGACGCCTCCTCAGTAGGTGCCGGCGCTGTCCTTCTTCAAAAGTCCTCCTCAGGGAGATTGCGTACTTGTGGCTTGTTTTCCAAGACCTTCACTCCTGCCGAACATAATTACACTATCGGTGATCGGGAACTACTGGCCATAAAGTTAGCCCTAGAAGAATGGCGACACTTGCTGGAGGGGGCTCGCCATCCCATTGAGATCTTCACCGATCACAAAAATCTTCTGTATCTCCAGTCTGCTCAGTGTTTGAATCCTCAGCAAGCCCGGTGGTCGCTCTTCTTCGCCCACTTTAACTTCCTCCTTCACTTTCGGCCAGCCGAAAACAACATCAGAGCGGATGCTCTCTCTAAATCCTCGGACACTGTGGGCCTAGAGCTGCCTCTGCAGCACATAGTTCCTCCTGAACGGCTCCTCACGGCGGCTCCCGTGGATCTTCAACATCTGCCTCCTGGAAAGGCCTACGTACGTCCTGCCATGCGGCCTAGTATCCTGAAGTGGAGACATGCCTCTTGAACAGCTGGTCACACTGAAATCCATAAATCTCTGCAACTAATCTCTTGTTATTATTGGTGGATCACTCTCGCTCGAGATGTTAGAGACTTTGTCCTGGCCTGTACCTCTTGTGCCGTAATAAAGTGCCTCGTCTCAGACCTGCGGGCCTGCTTCAGCCTCTCCCGGTGCCAGAAAGACCTTGGTCCCATATAGCCATGGACTTTGTTACGGACCTCCCGGCCTCCTTTGGAAACACTGTCATCTGGGTGGTGACAGATAGATTTTCGAAAATGGCTCACTTTGTTCCACTGCCCGGGTTACCCTCTGCTCCACAGCTGGCCCAGCACTTTTTCCACCACATTTTTCGGTTGCACGGTCTCCCATTGCATATTGTCTCGGATAGGGGGGTTCAGTTTGTGTCGAGGTTCTGGTGGGCTCTGTGTGGGCAGATGCAGATTCAGCTTGACTTCTTGTCTGCATACCACCCTCAAACTAACGGGCAGGTAGAGAGGGTTAACCAAGTGTTGGGTACCTTCCTACGACATTTTGTTTCCGCCCGTCAGGATAATTGGTCTGACCTCCTCCCCTGGGCAGAATTCTCTTATAATTCTCTAGACTCCGAATCCGCTGGGGCCCCTCCCTTTTTTGTGGTGTTTGGGTTACATCCCCGCCCGCCCCTCCCTTTGGCTACTTCGTGTCATGTTCCTGCCGTGGATGCCCAGGTGCGTGACATCAAGGCACTCTGGCAAACCACGCGTCAGGCCCTTCTACGGGCATCCGCTCGCACCAAAATCCAGGCCGACAGGAACCGTAGACCTCTGCCCCTATTTAAGCCAGGTGATAGGGTTTGGTTATCTGCCAAATACATCCGCTTCAAGGTGCCCTGTTATAAGTTGGGTCCTAAGTATTTGGGCCCTTTTGTGGTACTTCGTCAACTTAACCCGATGTCCTACAAGCTCCGCTTGCCTCCTACTCTGCGAATCCCGAACGCTTTCCATGTTTCTCTTCTCAAGCCGGTGGTGCTGGGTCGCTTCTCCCGTGGATCTGTCTCGTCTTCTCCTGTGGCCAACGCTGATAACATCTGTGAGGTCAAGGAGGTGCTGGCGGAGAAGACAGTGAGGGGGCAGCGGTTCTTTCTTAGAGACTGGAAGGGGGTCGGGCCGGAGGAGCGGTCGTGGGAACCGGAGGGCAACCTGGCACCTGACCTCCTCTCTAGGTTCCAAAAAAAGAGGGGGAGACCTAAGGGGGGGGGGGGGGTACTGTCATGGGGGCTGGCGTGGGTGCCGCGGCTCCCCGCGTCCATGCCCCCGCTGCCCAGTCCCTGGCGCCAGTTCCCTTACTTGTCCACGCTTCTGTGAACGCCGCTCCTGCCTGTCCCGGCTGCCGCGCGCGTACCCGCTGCTTAGGGCGCGCGTGCGCGATGGCTGGACTGGATTTAAAGGGCCAGCGCATCATTAATTAGTTTTTGATGGCCTCTAGTCCAATATAAGGAATACGCACCCAGCACTCTCTGCCAGTTTGTTGGTATGCGTTCAGTGTCTTTAGAGAGTGTAGGAGTCTGTATTGATTACCCGTGTACCAGTCCGTTCCGCTACGTTTCCTGACCTTGCCTGTTTGCCGCCTGCCCTGACCGTCTGCCTGTCTCTGACCACGAACCTCTGCTGCCTGCCCTGACCTCCTGCCTGTCCCCGACTACGCCTCTGGATTACGATTTTGTACCACGCCGTACCCCGGCCGCCATCGCAAGCAAGTCACGTCAGGGGTAGCGACCTGGTAGCCTCACGCCGCAGCAAGTCCATCCTGCTTTGCGGCGGGCTCTGGTAAATACCTAGGGCTACTTAGACTCTGCTCCCTGGCGTGGCTTACACCATCGCTTGCGGTGGTCCAGCAAATCCACTGAACCCTTACAGTGTATCCATGGGTCGGTGCTTCCCATTTAATGGTTTGTGTGCAAACAGTTAAGAACCATGCAGCCAGGAGCCATCAGCTTCCTAGTCTTGTAGGCCATAACAAGCCTACAAGATGTCAGTGTACCGATATAGGTTGCGTGATGATATTGGTGTGCTCGAGGGAGCTTAGAGGCATGGCCTCATGTGGTGTCATGTTTAGCCATGAAGACCAGGGGCTCCTTAGACAACGTTCCTTGACGAGGCCTTATGCAAAAACTTGGAGGATCTACTCCTGTAACACTCTCTAATAGTCCTGAATTAATATCAATTAGTGATTAAATTAAATGAAAGAAGTTCTCCACTTTGCTCAGTCCCTATAGGTCACATGAGAACAAGCCAGGGACATCTTTCCATTGGGCACATTAGGCAGTTGCCCAGGGGCCCCACAAACATAGTTGTGAATGGATTCCTGGATCGGGGCGGCTTATTTAGCTGGTTTTCTATTCTTAGGATGTGCAAACCCGTTAAGAACTATGGTGGAGCAGGAAGCCATCGGCTCCCTGCCCTGCTCGTTAGTCTTTTAGGCTGCAGACTGCCTACAAGTCGTCGGAATTGGGTCCCGACATAGGCGGTGTGATGATATGAGCGTGCTTTGGTGCTAGTAAGAGACACGGCCTCAGGTGTGATGTGATGTATTGGGCAGAGCCTTCTGCAATGCTTTGCCCAGGAGCCCACAATGCTGTTAAGACAGCTCTGGAACAAGCTCATCATAAAGTATGTCCCAGAAATGATCATTAATCTGTGGTTCATTGTGGAAGTAAGTGATTCATTTCCCTGCAGTGTGTCCCATAAGATGAAAAGAAATATTACACAGTGTCCTATCCCACCAATGGGTTGTCTGCAGGATAGGACAGGTCCTCTAGAGCGAGAGATGCACTTTATAAACGCATTCTACTCTGAGTAAGATAGGATGAGGCCAGAGGCGTAACTTGAAGCTCCAGGGCCCTGGTGCAATAAGTGAAATGGGCCCCCCAGCTTCCATGTGCCACTTACAATGATGCTGTTGCCTTATGTGGCAGGAGGGCTTTTGGGCCCCTTCAGGCTGTAGGGCCCGGTAGCGACTGCTACCTCTGCACCCTCTATGGCTACGCCCCTGGATGAGGCTAAAAAGAGGAAAAACATGTATGAACTCAGAAATTATTCACAAGGGTACAAAAATGGGTTTTCAAAATTAGGCAGGGGATTCAATCAATGCCCCTGCTCCAATGGGCAGATTTGCTAATCCGAGCACCAGCAGAGCATTGGAGCAAACCTGTTGCAGGCTTCATGGTGGCCACGCCTCGAGAGCTCAGGCCTTTTCTCCTCCAGACTCTACCACTGCTGCACTGGGTGTCAAACCGCACCAGGATGTAGTGTGAGACGGCAGGCACAACGCCCTAGTGCTGGCCAGTGTGAGGATTTAGGGCGACATGTATGAACGGGGCTGTGCCAGTTTACTTGAGTACTTTGAGCCAAAAAACTGTCATGGCCCTGTCCAATTCACACATGAATAGTCATACGCCAAAACATCCGCCCCAAAAATGTGGCAATAATGCGCCAACGTTTGTCGCAAAACTGCCATACAAATCCATATCATGGATGAGACACAGTTTGTTGCATATCTCTCTTGTACTGTCATATTCTACACTCCTCTATATTGATCTAGAACTGGCGTGTCGGCGCCAAGTGTCATACATGTCACCCATAGTGAGGGGACAGCACCTAAAGGAGCTGGACATTAGAAGAGCAGTGAGTACATGCCACAATCTGCTTTGGGGTCTGAATTTTTTTCTTGCTCTGGTTTGGGGGTCTGTATTTAGGGTTAGGGATGCTTGAATTATGTAGGAAGTTTGGTCCGAGGGCTGCTGTATTTAGGGGGATCTGAGCTCTGACCTAATTTTGTGGTCTTATCTGGGGTCTGTCAAGTCAAGGGAGGTACAGTGGGCCCCAACTTGAAACCAGCCCACTGCCCCTGCCTACTTGATGTTGGCAGACCCCAACTGTTGGGCGGTCTCTATGCTCCTGAGTGCAGGGGCCGTCAGGCAGAAGAAAAGTCTAACAGTCTGGGTCAGCAATAGAACGGTAACGTCAGGCCACAAATCAGAAGACAGAAGGAAAACCAATAAACAAGCCAGGGGTCAGAAACACTTTCAGGGATGAGGTGCAGAGGTCAGGAACAGAAGCGGAGGTCGGGAACAGGAGTGGAGGTCGGGAACCAGGAGCGGAGGTCGGGGAAACAGGAGCGGAGGTCGGGGAAACAGGAGCGGAGGTCGGGGAAACAGGAGCGGAGGTCGGGGAAACAGGAGCTGAGGTCGGGAAACAGGAGCGGAGGTCGGGAAACAGGAGCGGAGGTCGGGGAAACAGGAGCGGAGGTCGGGGAAACAGGAGCGGAGGTCGGGGAAACAGGAGCGGAGGTCGGGGAAACAGGAGCGGAGGTCGGGAAACAGGAGCGGAGGTCGGGAAAACGGAGCGGAGGCGGGGGAAACAGGAGCGGAGGTCGGGAAACAGGAGCGGAGGTCGGGGAAACAGAAAAGCACAGTAACAAACACTGGTGAAAAGATGGCAAGCAATAACCTTTCACAGGCACAGCTGGTAGGTCTAAGGAGGTTTAAATGGTGTGCCCGGACACCGCCCCGTAGCGGATTAGAGCGGTCTCCGGGTCCTCCTTTTGGCCTGTGTGACACACCCTCTGTCCAGAGTGGCTATAGACCTGTCACTCCAGAACTCACCAGCAGAGCGTCTCTCTGGTTGTGCACACAGGCCTGGGGAATTAACATGTGCAGAGCATTGCATCTTGCATGCTGCAAGCAGATCAGGCTTGGGTCCTGGTCTAAGTTCTGTATTTAGTTAGGGGTCTAGTCCGGGGTCTGAATTCATTTTCGGTTCTGGTCTGGCATCTGTTATGAAGTCTGATTTATGTAAGGGGTTTGATCCGAGTTCTGGTCTGGAGTGCATATTTATTTTGTGGTCTAGTCAAGGGGTGAAAAAAATTTAGGTTTCTGGCCAGAGGTCTGTATTAATTTTGCATTCTGATCTGGGTTCTGAATTGATTTTTTAGTTGTGATCTGGGGTCTGAATTGATTTGAAGGTCTGGTCTTGGCTCTGTATTTGTTTAATGCTAACTTCAGACCAGACCCGAATTTTGCATTCTAGGATTGGATTTCCAGGTCTGGTCTAAGGTCAAAATTAATTGTGCATTCTGATCTAGTGTCAGAATAGATTTCCAGGTCTGATCTGGGGTCTAAATTCATTTACAGGTCTGGTCTGGGCTTTGTATTAGTTTAGGATTTAGTCTGAGGTTAGAATTAATTGTGCATTCTGATTTGGGGTTAGAATTGATTTCTAGGTCTGATCTGGGCTCTGAATTGGGTTGAAGGTTTGGTCTGGGCTCTGTATTAGTGTAGGATTTGGTCTGAGGTCAGAATTAACTTTGCATTCTGATCTGGGTTCTGAATTGATTTCCGCTGTCTACAATACATGTAGACACACATTTTGATCAAAAAAATGCTTAAGCCACCCCCGGCTTACAACGGGATCTCAAAGCGGGTGGTCCTACCGTATTCTTACCTTTCACTAGAGTCAAATTCAGACTTCTCATAGGGTCAACCGACCTCCATAATCCAGAGAGAAAAATATAAAAAGCACCAACCTTCCAAGCATACTGCACTGACATAACAACCTGTGGAAGTGGGCGGGGTGCAAGAGACCAAAATGGAGGCATCCATTCCTCCCTATATAAATTAAAAGCAATATATGCCAAATACAACGTATAGTTCTGCACAAAAAAACATTTCTGAAAAACACAATGTGAACCTGGGTGCCACTGGCTTGGTTGCGGTGTATATATATATATATATATATATATTTTATATATATATATATATATATAATATATATATATATATATATATATATATACACACGCATACCATTACCAGTGGCACACCATCTGCTAAAAGGGCTATACAGTACATGGAAACCTCCAAAGAAGCATTTATGCTATCTACAATACATGAAAAAACTTTGAGATTCTTAGTTCACACGTTTTGTTCAAATTATGCTTAGGACACCCCCGGCTCCAGCGGGCTCTCAAGGCGGGTGGTCCTACTCTATCTTTACCTCTCACTAGAGTCAAATTCAGACTTCTCATTGGGTCAACAGACCTCCATAATCCAGAGAGAAAAATAAAAAAGCACCAACCGTGAATTGATTTCCAGCTCTGGTCTGGGGTCTGAATTGTCGAGGTCTGATATAGGCGATGTATTAGTTTAAGATCTGTTATAAATTATTGTATCTGAGCATGGGCCCCCTGAAGGATCCTTTGCTGGTCTGGTGGGATTCATGGCTGCTTGATAGAAGATGAATCAGTAGGTTAGTAGACTATGGGCCAGTATATTAGTGGACTATGAAACTGTTTAGGTCTAAAGCTCACTCTTTTGCCCATAATAACCTATGGACAAAAAAGTGAGTTTTAGACCTATGGCCCCATGTGCGTATCCTCCAAAGATACTTTGCTTCAATGTCCTATTCTACCAGAAGTGAAGTACTGTCTAAAAACCAGAAGTTGTACAAGCTTTAGACATTGGGCATGATGATTGTGGCATGAAGCCCTGGGGTTCAGATTTTAGAATGTCTTAGCAACTGAAGAGCCGGTGTTGGAGAATGGAAGAAGTGGTTACCCATAGGGTCAAATAGGCAATGTGCCTAGTACTTTGGGGGAACATTATGTTTTCTATGGCTGGCATACTCTTAGGGAGGAATACCTGATTTGTTCTCTGACATTTAGGGCCACATGTATGAAAGCTGTCTAGGTCTAAACTTACTTTGTTGCCCATAGCAGCAAATCAGAGAGCCCTTCTCATTTTATATAGTGCTCTGGAAAAATGAGAGTGGTTCTCTGATTGGTTGCTATGGGCAACAAACTGAGTTTTAGACCTACACAGTTTTCATACATGTGGCCCTTAGACTTAAAAGGGTATTCTTATCTCATTGATTCACTTCAAACATGTCGGCAAATGTAAATAAAGGCTATTACCAAATACACTGTTGCTCTGATTTTGCTTTTCTTCAGAGTTTAGAATAGATCTTATTTCCTCTTTTTGTACACAAGTCTACCTAGGTAGCGGCCACCTCTCTCTTCTCTAACAGGGGGAAGCAGCGGTCCGGATAATGACTCACTCCCTGCTCTGTTCCTTATCTTGAAGTACAGGAAGTTGTTTTTATTAGTTAATGACAAGTTTTTACCCTTTAAAAGCTCTGTCGCCTTGTGCACTACAGTTTATAAACCTCCTGCAGTCATGTCACTGTAACAGGAATAGTTAGGAATAGCAGAGCTGTTATATCAATCACTGCTGTAGAACAGCCCACAGTATGAGCAGGAAGTGTGAGTCTGAAGCTGTAGAACAGCCCACAGTCTCAGCAGGAAGTGCGAGTCTGAAGCTGTAGAACAGCCCACAGTCTGAGCAGGAAGTGCGAGTCTGAAGCTGTAGAACAGCCCACAGTATGAGCAGGAAGTGTGAGTCTGAAGCTGTAGAACAGCCCACAGTCTGAGCAGGAAGTGCAAGTCTGAAGCTGTCGAACAGCCCCACCAGTCCTGAGCAGGAAGTGCAAGTCTGAAGCTGTAGAACAGCCCACCAGGTAATGAGCACGAAGGGTGAGTCTGAAGCTGTAGAACAGCCCACAGTCTGAGCAGGAAGGTGCAAGTCTGAAGCTGTAGAACAGCCCACAGTATTGAGCAGGAAAGTGTGGAGTCTGAAGCTGTAGAACAGCCCACAGTCTGAGCGGTAAGTGTGAGTCTGAAGCTGTAGAACAGCCCACAGTCTGAGCAGGAAGTGTGAGTCTGAAGCCGGCTGTGCCTCTGTAAAACAGCATGATGAGACAACCCCTTTAAGCTACAAAGCTGAATGGCAGCCAACCATAGATAGAAAGTTCGCTGTATACATATTTATTGTGCTCCTATTGACCACAGTTTTGGCTTTATGCAATAATGTCGCCAGCCAGGGTTGATGAATCGAACAAAATCTCAGCCCCCTTACAGTTATTTCTAACGCCACAAACAATATTGATCGTGGCAGCTGTAGGGTCAGAATTTGTGCCCTTGAACGTAGCTGGACGTAACAGGTAGACGCAGGAGAGATAAGAAGGCTGGCACTTTATCATGAAGCCTGGGTGACTCTGTGACTAAATAAATGCTCCCTAGCTTTAAAAATGGCTGCCGTAAGTTTAGTTTCATAACTTGAAGCTCCTGGGCCCCAGTGCAAAAAGTGAAATGGGCCCCCCCAGCTCCCCTGTGTCACTTACAATGCTGGTGTCTCCCTATGTGGCAGGAGGACTTTTGGGCCCCCTCAGGCTGCAGGGCCCGGTAGCGACTGCTACCTCTGCACCCCCTATAGCTACGCCCCTGCGGAAGTTAGCTGCTTCCAGCTCCAAGCGGTCAGAAGCATCTCTGGCCAACATAGGAAGAAAACTGAGAACTCATCTGCTGAATAAGAAGAGTTCTCACCACGGCTAAGCTTTGATTTTGGAGAAAGATGTCAGTCTGGTGCACACAAAGTCCCAGGGGGGTGTCGATAGTGGAATCAGCCCGCCGGCTGTATGAATCAAGCAGTCATCTTCTCAAGGGCATTCCGCTAAATACAGACATGTCACCATGGAGGAAGTAGGTATGGACGGACTTCCTATAATGAACCTTTCATACATACGTAACTAATGGCCATTTTATGCCAGTTCCGGATGAAATAAAAACGGAATGAATAGTGAATGCCATGAGTGGCGGCGGCTGAATGGGCACAGTTGAACTAATTACACTGCTTCAGTAGATATGAAATAGACAGAGACAGATAAAACAACAGGAGAGCCTGCGAGTCCCACAAAAAGAACATGATGCTCTTGTAAAGCCCAGATAAAGTGACAGGATGCTGCTGAATGGGGAGGTCTGCAGGGTTTTCTAATGAGGAGGTTCCCAGCTCCTCCTCACATGGGATAGTTCCTAGGCGCCATGTCATGTAAATAAAGCTTAAAGGGGTCATCAGAGGGTATAAGAAAAAAAAAGGACCTGCAGAGAGCGCTGTAAAATAGCAAGCAACCATTACTTACCTGTTTATAAAGAGGATACAGTTGTATCCAGTGTAGACAATGCTCTGTGAGCTCCAGACTGAAACATTTTAGCAAAGCAGCATAGAGTTTAGTGCAACTGTTGCTGATCTGTATAACAAAGAGCAGTATCTATACTGGATACAATTGTATCCACTTCTAAGCCGAGAGCAGGACTAGCTGTGAACAGGGTATCCGTCTGGAGTCCAGGATGTTTAGCTCACAGAGCATTGTCTAGACTGGATACAATTGTATCCACTTCTCAGCTGAGAGCAGCACTAGCTATGTATAATGTATCAGTCTGGAGTCCAGCATGTGTAGCTCACAGAGCATTGTCTAGACTGGATACAACTGTATCCACTTCTCAGCTGAGAGCAACACTAGCTATGTATAATGTATCAGTCTGGAGTCCAGGATCTTTAGCTCACAGAGCATTGTCTAGACTGGATACAATTGTATCCACTTCTCAGCTGAGAGCAGCACAAGCTATGTTTCATGTATCAGTCTGGAGTCAAGGATGTTTAGCTCACAGAGCATTGTCTAGACTGTATACAATTGTATCCACTTCTCAATGAACAGGACTAGCTATGTACAATGTATCAGTCTGGAGTCCATGATGTTTAGCTTACAGAGTATTGTTCAGACTGGATACAATTGTTTCTACTTCTCAACTGAGAGCAGGACTAGCTATGTACAATATTTGTTTGGAGTCCAGGATGTTTAGCTCACAGAGCATTGTCTAGAGTTGATACTATTGTATCCACTTCTCAACTGGGAGCAGAAATAGCTTTGCTCCAACATAATGTGATTGCCCTAACAATTATGATTGCCTTGACTGACAGAGCAAACTATACTATCTCATAAATGTCAATGTGGCTGCCAGCTGAGCAGCTTAGTCCAATTTGCAGTCCATGCAGTGAATAAGGAATAATGCAAACAGTGCCCTCTGTAGGCTGATAAAAGAATGCAAGAGATACATAGCTATTACTGAAAACTTGTAAGCAAATTCGAACTGGCCCGCAAAGGAACAGGAGAACATCCCCCCCAAAATTTTTCCCCCCATAGGTTTGGGTTGACGACCTGATTGCTTTCAACTCCACATGCATCATTGGGAGAGAAATAAATACAGAGAGAAAGAGGTGAAAAGCAGGAGAGTGTAAGAGTCATCTACAGTAGCTGTAGGCTGGGCCCCCAGAGTTAACTCCACTGGTGAGCTCAAAGAATCAACTCCACTGTTGGGCCCCCAGAATCAACTCCACTAGTGGACCCCAGGAATCAATTCTACTGGTGGGCCGCAAGAATCAACTCCACTGGTGGACCCCAAAAGCATTGGTTCGACCTCATTGGAATATGCCGTTCAGTTCTAGACTTCAGTTCAGAGAAAGGATGTAATGGAGCTGGAGAAAGTGCAAAGACGAGCAACCAAACTAATAAGAGGAATGGAGCATCTTCGTTATGAGGAGAGGTTAGAAGAATTTAACTTATTCGCTATTGAGAAAAAACAGGTATGGGGAAACATTATTAATTTAAGTACAGTATATAAATGGGCCCTACAAAAGGTATGGTGAAAAACTATTTCATGTAAAACCCTCTCAAGACATAAGGGGCGCTCCATCCATCTGGAGAAAAAAAAAGATTCATTATCCAGAAGAGAAAAACTTTCTTCACAATGAGAACTGTGAATCTGTGGAGCTGGTCACAGCAGGAATAGGTGAAGGTTTCAAGAAAGGCTTAGATAACTTCCCAAAACTAAAAAATTAACACTTATATAGCCGTATACAGTGGGGAAAAAAGTATTTAGTCAGCCACCAATTGTGCAAGCTCTCCCACTTAAAAAGATGCGAGGGGCCTGTAATTGACATCATAGGTCGACCTCAACTATGAGAGACAAAATGAGAAAACAAACCCGGGAAAAAATCACATTGTCTGATTTGGAAAGAATTTATTTGCAAATTATGGTGGAAAATAAGTATTTGGTCACCTACAAACAAGCAAGATTTCTGGCTCTCACAGACCTGTAACTTCAACCCCTTAAGGACCCTGGACGTACTCATACGTCCCAGGGACGGTAAGGGGCTAATCGCCGCTAACTCCCGGCCGTTACAGCGCGAAAGGGCAGCGTCGCCTGCCCGCGCTGTTTAACCCTTCAGATGCTGCGGCAAAGATGGCCGCGGCATCTGAATGAATGAAGATCGGTGCCGCACACCGATCTTCAGGGCGATCGGCATCGCCGCAGCGTAACATGCATTAGACTGTATCAGTGGTCAAGCACCCTTGGTGGACCCAATGTTACAGTAAAAAAAAAAAAGAAATAAAGTTTTAAAGTACAAAAAAAAAATATTAAAAGTTCAAATCACCCCCTTTCCCCATTTTACAAATAAAAACAATAAAATAATAAAAAAGTTACACATATTTGGTATTGCCGCGTCTGAAAAAGTCCGATCTATAAAAATTCCAAATGCCAAAATTGGTCAATTTACGTCACTGAAAAAATGGAATAAACGCCATCAAAAAAGTCTCATGCATTCCAAACTGCTAGCGATAAAAAGTACGCTTCAGCCCGCAAAAAAAAATGCATCCTCACTGACGTCCTTAGGTGTTAATACAAAAAAGGTATTGGTCGCACAAAATGGCGCCGTGGTGCAAATTTCAAAAATAGAAAAAGTTTGGAATTTTTTTACGGTACCAAAACATAACGTAAACCCTACATGTTTGGTATTGCCGGATGCATATCAACCTGTAGAATACAGATAACATATTATATTTACCAAAGATTGGACGTCGTAAAAGCAAAACACCCACAAAACCAAGGCGAAAAACTTTTTTTTCAAAATTTTTGCCCCACTGGAATTTTTTTGGGCGGTTTTTCCATATTTTCCCAAAAGGGAAGTGAATAACCCCATTAAAAAGTCCCCTCTTGCCCTGCAAAAAAAACCCCTCATATTTTTTAAAAGGTTAAAAAAAAATAAAAAATTTAAAGGCCTGGGAAGGAAAGGGGGGAAAAACAACTGCCCCAAAAAAAAAAAAAAACGCCGGGCCCTTTAAAGGGGGTTAAAAGGCTCCTCTGTCCCCACTCTTTACCCTTTAGTAAGGCCACAAAAACAACCCCAGTGTAAAAGACACCTTTTCCCAAAAAAACCCCCTCAAACATAAACACCCCCAAACTCCACAATTTTGAAGACCAAGGGGCCTGCCCGAAGGACACCAAAAAAAAATTTTTGTACCCCTGCACCGGGCTGGGAAACTGAATCAACAATAGGCAAGCAGTTGGGGAAAAAATAGAAACATACAAGACCACTGAAAATCCCCCTCCATCGGGGGCCCAGCAAACTCCCCCCCTGGGGCCCAAAATGATCACGGGAACGTGGAAAAAAAATCCCAGAACCACACGGGGACCAAGTAAAATGCCCCTGCAAAGCGGGGCCCAAAACCGAAAAAAGGGCCCCCCCATCAAACACCCTACCCCCCAAACCCAACCCCGACCCTTTGCAGTGCCAAACTGTCCCCCGCTTCACCAGTACAAAACGGGGGCCCCTTTCCCAAAAATTTTTTAAAGGAAATTTGGGATGATCCATAAGAGTTTTGGGAAATGTCATAGGGCCCAGAGGGAAACCCAAAAAGTAAAAAAAATTTGGTAAAACTAAAACTCGTGGGTTTTTGGGGGAGAGAGAATGCGATTCCCTTCCAAAGAACACCATACCTCCGGGTAAGCGGGGGTGACAACTTCAGGTTTTGGGGGTTTTTTTTTTCTGAAAAGGGGACCGGGAAACGACTGATCCGGTACATGAAAGAAAAACCCCATGAAATCGTGAGATTTTGAGTGCAAACCCCCTTTTTTTCCCATCAGAAAAAGGGGCTTTAAAAGATAAAATGGGGTTTGGGTTTCCTTTCACATGACAGGGACCCCAAAGGGCAAACCGCCGGGAAAAATAAAGGGAGGGGTGCATAAGAACTTTTCAAGGCCCCTGGATTTGCCTACCATCCCAGATCTAAACCCCCGAAAAAAAAAACCTTGGGGGGATTTCAAAGTGCTGTTCCCAGCGACACCCCAAAAAAACACGGCTCTAGAGGAGTTTCGGGCATGGGGGAAGGGGCCAACTTTCTCGCAACAGTGTGTGCCACCCTTTTTTAATTTTTTTTTTTTTTTTTAAAGTTTAAAAAAAAACCCATAAATTTCTTTCCACTTCACAATTGGCCCCAACTTGTTGTTTATTTTATCACAAAAAAAAAAGTAAATGTTATAACCCTTTTTGTTTGAAGCCTGAAATGTGGCAAAAAGGGGCAAAAGTTCAAGGGGGGCCCAAAACTTTCCCCAAAGGGACTGAAAAATTTGCATTGGCCTGCAGCCCATAAAGGGTGAAATTTCAGTTGGGGTCTACCCAAATACATGACAACACAAACCCTGTCCCTTCCTTTTTGTCACGCCCAAACCAACACCACAAGAAAGGGCCCTGGGCCCCCTTTAAACCCCCCAAGCATACCTAAACATCATGCCGCCTACATTGGAAGGCCCCGCAACCTAAAACAAAATTTGGGGAGTGGGCCGCCCAATAAAAAGCACCACATGGGGGCCCTGGGCCTTTAAAACCCCTGCCAAGCATATCTATATCATCATGTTACCTATAATGGGACATCCCTATAAAGGCTTTGCGGTAGATGGGCCCTGAACCCACTGTTTTTGGGCCCGAAAAATATCTCCACTAGTGGGGTTTTAGACACCCTTTGTCCAGTTTACTTTAAAACCCCGTCCTCAAAACCCAACCAAGGTCCCAATTTTCAGGCTTTCCACAGTAAAGCAAAAGGTTAATCATTATGCTGCACAGGTGATATCATTAAAGGTCAAATGCATTCTGCACAAAGGGGATATCATTAAGGCAGTGCAATTTTTTGCACAGGGATATCATTAAGTGCACAGGTGATATCAAAATGGACAGTTCTTTTGCACAGTGTTTTCAAGAATTCACAGGTGAAATCATTATGCATGCATTCTCACAGTGATAACAAGAAAAGCACAAAGGGGATTTATTTTTGTCAGTGCATTCGAAGGAAAAATCATTATGGGCATGCTTTTTGCACAAGGGTATCATTATGGGTGCAAGGTAAATCATAAGGGCATTTCATTTTGCACAGGTATACATTATGGTTTGCAATTTTGCAAGGTGGTATCCTTTTAAAGGTCAGGTTGGGGGGTTCAGCACAGGGGAAATCATTAAAGCTGCACAGGTATTTTAAATTTTTGTCAGGCATTCCCGCCCAGGTGATTCAAATTTTGCTGCACAGGGAAAATCCCTTAAAAGGTTTAAAAGGGATTCGCCCCATTTATATCATTTTGGCCCTGCATTCTGGGACAGGTGATATCATTTTTTGTCATGCAATTCCCGCACAGGTTTTATATAATTTTGGTCAAGGGAATTTTGCCAGGGGAAAACATTTTGGCAGTGCATTCCCGCAAAGGTATATAATTATTTTCATCAAATTTTGCACAGGGGGAAAAAATTTTCGCCACATGATAAAAATTGTCATGCATTCGCACCGGTTTAAAAAAATTATGGTCCCGGGATTCTGCACATGAAATTTTTGTCAGTGCAAATTCCCGCCCCAGTGATAAAAATTATGCGCACAGGGGGATATCATTAAAGGGCATTTCATTTTTGCAAAAGGTGATATCCTTAGGTCAGGGCATTTTGCAACAGTGATATCATTATTGTCAGTGCATTCTGCACAGTGATATAATTATGGTCAGTGCTTTCTGCACAGGGGATATCATTATTGTCCAGTGCATTTCTTGCACAGTAAATAAAATTTTATGGTCAGTGCATTCTGCACAGGTGATATCATTATTCTGCCACAGGTGATATAAGTATTGTCAGTGCATTCTGCACCGGTAATATAATTATGGTCAGTGCATTCTGCACAGGTGATATTATTGTCAGTGCATTCTGCACAGGTGATAACATTATGCTGCACAGGTGATATAATTATGGTCAGTGCATTCTGCACAGGGATATCATTATTGTCAGTGGCATTCTGCACAGGGATATCATTATTGTCAGTGCATTCTGCACAGGTGATATCATTATGGTCAGTGCATTCTGCACAGGTGATATCATTATTGTCAGTGAATTCTGCACAGGTGATATCATTATCGTCAGTGCATTCTGCACAGGTGATATCATTATGGTCAGTGCATTCTGCACAGGTGATATCATTATGGTCAGTGCATTCTGCACAGGTGATATCATTATTGTCAGTGCATTCTGCACAGGTGATATAATTATGGTCAGTGCATTCTGCACAGGTGATATCATTATTGTCAGTGCATTCAGTGGGAGACCCTGAACACATGACCTGTTGGTGGGTCTTGAGGACTGGAGTTGAGAAACACTGCCTAAGGCTATGTTCACACGGCCATCTGCAGGCCATAATTCGGTCCGTAATTACGCACCGGAGTGCGCCAAGTACGGGCTGAATCCGTCCTGGTAACTACGGTAATCCACAGTTCTCATAGAGTAACTAATGGATTACGTCTACTTCTCCTGCTCGGCGAATACGCCGAGGGGGGATATAATTCGACATGTCATTTCTAGCGGCTATACGCGACAACGGCTAGCATTAAGTCTATGGGTCCGGCAAAGGGTGCCGCTCCCCCGCTCCCTCCCCCGGCCACACGGCGTAATTGCGGGGCTAATTACGCCCCGCAGTTAAGCCGTGTGAACATAGCCTGAGTCCAATGCTTGTCTAAAGTCCAGGTTGTTGGGCTCACAAAGAATTGTCTTCAATTCTCAGCTGAGTTCAAAACTAGCTATGTACAATGTATCAGCCTGTTTAGCTCACAGAGCATTGTCTAGACTGGATACAATAGAATCCACATTTTTACAGCTGAGGAACATAAGCATGGACTATGTCAAAATGTAAACAACGTTCTCGTTTTCACTCCACAAAGCACAGTCTAGATGGATTAAAACAATTGTATCCACTTCTTTTAGCTGGGGCGGACTAGTAGTACGGGGTTTACTGCCCGAATGAAAAACAGGGTTCTATTCATCGCCCCAAAACACAGATCTTGAAAACGATGAGGAATTAAAACCCAAACTATATTTTCAGAGTTGCAGAACCTTTCATTATCCAGAGATGAAGCTTTCTATAAACCCCAGTGTTCAGGTGACCGGACCCAGGCTGTGGCGTGCTATGTGAGATATATAGAGAGCTCTATGTATGACATGTGGTCGGTGATTTTGCCGCTTACACTTGTTTGCGTCTTTTGATGTTATTTTTGAAAAACGAGGACGAGTGAAAACATTATTTAAATTCATGTCACCCGAGCGCTCAGTTCACGGCAACAAAGGAGCTTTTAGCATTCTGGTGAGAGCCAGGCAGAAATTATTGTGTGGATATTAACCCTTCCCTAACCTGCAGACTTGCCATGGTTACTTTGTGCCAGTATCGCAGGGAAGGAAGGGGATCACTTTTTTCGGATATTTTCCTTGACGTTAGTATCCGTGGTATTATATATTCAGTCTTGACTGTGACTATGATTCTTTTTTTGCAGGTTCTGGACAGGGTCTACAGCTACTGGTCAGGTCGAAGGTTCATTGGACAAGGTAGGTTCTGGACGGTAAGGTTTAGGCTACTGGACAGGTAGGCTGACAGGGCTACTGACAGGTCAGGTTCTGGACAGGTCAGCTACTGGACAGGTTAGGTTCTGGACAGGTCAGCTACTGGACAGGTTAGGTTCTGGACAGGTCAGGTTCTGGACAGGTCAGCTACTGGACAGGTCAGGTTCTGGACAGGTCAGGTGTCTAATATTTTCAGAAGAATTACATAATAAGTGTGAAATAAGACACAAATTCATCTAGTTCCACATATGCCCCGGAGCAGGAAGTAATAGAAAGTAAAACATGGTGGCTGTGGAAGCCTTCGTTGGGCTTCCAGCTACCATGAAAAATGGTTGGCACCCCGCAATCTCACTGTGGGAGTGCCTTTCAGAGTGAGGATTGGTGCACAACGCTGTTCTTCATTCATTTAGACACTGCAGTCACAAAGGGTTATACAGCAGGGAGCAGAGCCGGATCCATTCCCTGCTGTTAGCAGCAGGTGTTAGCAATTAGCAGCCTGCTACTAAGTAAGCCTGCTACATAGAACTTTAGGGTGCTTTCACACAGTGCGATTTTTGTGCAGAAAGGCACAGCAATTAATGTTGTACGTTGCTGCACAAAAATCGCGGTAAAACCGCAATTTTTGCCACGATATTTGTGCAGCAATGTACAACATTAATTGCTGTTCCTTCCTGCACAAAAAAAATGCATAAAAGAATGCATAAAAAATGCACTTTGTGAAAGCACCCTTACTGGCAAAACATGTGCTCATACATCATGTGTTGGTAATGGATTATCCCATTTCAGACATTGACAGAGCCGTCTTAAAAGCATTTTGGGCCCCTGGGCATAGTACTGCAGTGGGCCCTGTCCAAATACATGACATCCCACTAGGTCATGCCTCAAACTCCCCCAAGCACACCCGTATTATCACGCCACTTATGTCTGGACACCAGCAGCCTGCAGCCTTCAAGACTGATTGGCATAGCAGGGAGCCTTTGGCCACCTTCTCCACCATGGTTTTTATTTGTTTGCACATACTAAAAACACACAAACAGTAAAATAAGTAAAGCCAACCATGGGATCCTGTTTATGTTTCTTGTATTCCTGGGACAAGCATACTACACCTGGGGCCCCTTTAATTGTGGGGCCTCCAGGCAATTGCCTAGTGTGCCCAATGGAAAAGATGACTCTGGAAATTGATGGTATGTTGCTCTGGCCCCACTACTCCATAAAGAGCGTTGAAATCTGACCTTGATGGTATGTCCTATTGATATGCCATCAATGTCTGAAATGGAACATCTTCTTTAAGACTGTACAATCGCCAGCCCCTGACAACTCTTTAGCACTGAGCTTCCTACCCAGGAGGGTGACTAAGGAGCCTGAGTAGAGCTGTGCCCCCACCTGTGTGGTGCTGAGCAGAGAAGTATGGAGGTGCGTGCCGGATAGCCAAATTCAAGATGGCGCCTGTGCTAGAGCTGCCACCTCTGCCAGGCACTGGCTGTGCCCTCTGAGAAAAGTGAAGAGCTGTTCCTTCTGTGTCCGGACCTTGTCCATCCCTGCTCATTGTATCTAAGTCCTTGTGGGCTACATGAAAATGATGTGAGGAGCCAGATTCGCCCCTCGGGCATTGAGTCTGACACGTGCTCTAACTTATCCAGATCCATTTGTAGCAGAATGTTGTCCTCTTTTATTCTTATTATATTACAGTTTTGTCTTGTTTAAAGAATATTAGTTCAAATGATACCCGGTCATCTGGAGGGTGCCCTTCTCCATTACCAGATCCCGACGTCACAGTGAGGGATACCTCCATTGATTCCCATTGGTGATCTACTGCCCTTAACTAAATCTTTGTCTATCAGGAGTTTACCAGACAAACCAAAACCTTCTGTATTACCCATTGTCAATGGATCCGCCATTGGTTCCCAGACAGAGGACAGCACTTATTTCCAATAGGTACAGAGTTGACCTTAGTTCAGTCTCGGTTCCTTGGTCATCCATACTGTCCACCGGCCTTCCAATTCTTTGACTATGAGAACCTGCTCCATATGAGGTTGATGGACGTTTCCATATCTTGGGCAGTCTCCTTCCTTCACAATTGTCTCATACAATCTGTGTCTGTCCAATGTGAAGTGTCTACACAAAAGCTGGGATAATGATGGTTTCCCGCTGGGTTATCCCGAGTCCAGATCTCTTTAGATTGACAACTTTATATAGACGTCCAGCCAGCAATTCTAATTCCCATTTCAATGGAAATGATCCTTCATCTTCTTTTTATTACACCCTCATTCATTTTCTTACTTTAAATTCTCTATACGCAATTACTATATTCCTTTTTTTCCTTTCAATGAATTGGTCCCATTTCTATAGACGCCAGTAGAGATGAGTGACATAAAAATATATAAAAACAATGGCAATAAAATGACTTGTAAAAATATTTTATTAAAACGAAAAAATCTTCTGTGAGAATGAAGAGAATGTGACGTTTTTATTATTATTATTTTTTATTATTTTTTTGTTTTAATAAAATAATATTTTGAAAAGTGGTTTCATTCTCATTGTTGTTATATGTTGTTAGTAACATTTTTATGTTCAATGGCAGGGCACTGTATATAACAGCGTCTGAGTGGCATATCACTGCATGCAGGCTCAGACTGGCCCACAGGTGAGCCGGGGACACCCCGGTGGGCCCCTGAGCATTGTGAGCAACAGAGAATAGCAGACCTGAGACTGCTATTCAGGTAGAAAGGCAGAGAAAGAGAGGCAGAAGGCAAAAGGCATGATGCAAGAGTCATGTTTCTTGGGCCAAGAAACAACTCCACTGGTGAACCTCAAGAATCAACTGGTGGGCACTAGAATAAACTCCACTGGTGGGACCCAAGCATCACCTCCACTGGTGGGCCTCAAGAATCAACTCCACTGGTGGGCCTCAAGAATCAACACCACTGGTGGGCCTTCAAGAATCACTCCAGGTGGCCTCAAGAATCAACTCCACTGGTGGTCCCCAATAATCAACTCCACTGGTGGCCCCAAAAATCAACTCCACTGGTGGTCCCCAAAAATCAACTCCACTGGTGTGCCCTCAAGAATCAACTCCACTGGAGGGCCTCAAGAATCAACTCCACTGGAGGGCCTCAAGAATCAACTCCACTGGAGGGCCTCAAGAATCAACTCCACTGGAGGGCCTCAAGAATCATCTCCACTGGTGGGCCCCAAGAATCATCTCCACTGGGTGTGCCCCAGACACCCAAGTCCAACACTGACTGCATGACTCAAACACAGGTACTGTAGGGCAGACATCTGATAAGATCCTGTAGCCTCTGCTGACAAGATCCGGTGGTTTCCGATGACTGAATATGGCAGCCACTGCTGAAAAAATCTTACACATCATTTTACCAGCAATGGCAGCAGGATCTCATCATTGGCAGTTATAGGCATCTGTTGGATCTTCTCTAAAGCGCTCTTGATCTTAACAGCATAAAACTACAGGTTTCCCGTAGTTCCTGCAGGGTCTTTTCTCCATGCAGTTTTTAGGATCTTTTAAGATCACAGTTGCGGGGTCTTACCATTTGGGGCTAAAAAAAAAAAAAAAAGATTTTTGTTTCAAGCAGCTTTAGGAAAATTTTTCAGGAACTTAAGGGGCTTACAGTGGGAGTGGGAAGGGGTTTTCCTTTCAAGAGCTGTAGGACCTTATCCACAGCAGTCACAGGGTTGGGTTGGGGGTCCGGGGTTTACCAAAATTGGGTTTCCTTTTTTTTTAATTAAAAAAAGGGACCCCCTTTTATTTTTAGGGGGGCCCCAAACTTATTTGGTTCAAGAAAAAACAAAAACAAAAAAGGAACCCCCCTTAAAACCAAATTAAGGAAGTTAATCTTGGGTGGACTATTAACACCTGTAGTGACAATACGTACTAAGGCATAAATTAATGATCCTAGTCTCCAATCTGCAACAGGGTCCCCACCTACCATATTGTTTAAAAAAAAGACCCGGGGTACAAAAGGGGCCTTTTTCCCCGGGTGCCAATGGCCTACCCCCTGAACCCCTTTTAAACCTTTTTCCCCGGAAAACCTAGGATATTAAATGGAACACAATTGAGCTGTAAATAGCCAGTGTTTTCCCACATCTTATAGGGTCTTTGGAAAAAAATCACATAATTCCAGCTGCATGCTGCCTCCACTAGGGGGAGCTCCCTGCAATGCAGAGTACAGAACATTCTGTTCAGTAGGAGCTGTAGAAATCTGTATGCCCCTAGTGGCCATTTTCTGGGGATTCACAATCCCCAAAAAGTTAAAAAAGGGATGGGCCCCCAAGGCCCAAAACGGGTAAGGGTTTATTAACGTCCCAAAATTTTCCATAACTTTTTTTTTTTACTCTAGTTTCTCCCACAAATCCAGGAGAATCTCTTTCCCTTTTAAAAAAACACAACCAAAAAAAACACTTCCTGCCTGTAGTTTTATTTTTAACAGCTGTCAATTCCCCCGAAATCAGACATAAGGGAAATTCTGGGCCCCCCGGGGACGAGCGAAAGGCCCCCCATTTTACGGGCCCCCCATTTTTCCCAAAAATAAAATAGTCCTCGTATGGTTTTCTTAGTCCCCTTTTATCACCCTGGGACCCCCTCTTTCCCGTAAATTTTCATTCTGGAAAAAAGGAGCCTC
>JAODAL010020066.1:0-70414 GCA_025379985.1 Phyllomedusa bahiana
AGCCGGGCTGCCACTGAGCCTTCTCCGCATCCCGTTCACTCCCCCCCGGAAACCCTTTTTTGAAAGTTGTTTGGTCAGTACAGCAGCCCTCGTCCTGTCATGTGGTGGGGGGCTGTGCTGCGTCTTTTTCATGCATGAGGGCAGGGCTGGCACGGGCCCAGGAGGAGACCGTGCTTCTCTCTTTTCCCCCGGGGGAAGGCACTTGGCCCGCACTACATACATGACCGGCCCAGACTGTCATAAAAAAAAGACGCAGGGGGGAAAATTTTTCCCTACTACTGCATGTTAGCCACTGCCACAAATGAAACAGAGACTTTGCCTCAACCCCCCCTACCCTACCCCACTCCCTTCTTTGGGGGGGGAGGGAGGTCTCAGAAGGGGGGCAAAAAAAAAAAAAAAAAAAGATACCCTGCTCCGCCCCCAAGAGGGCCCCCCTAGTGTAGTGTATGAACACAGCCCAAGCTTTAAGGTGTCGCTTATTGGGACACACACGCCCGAGCCACCCCGCACCACCCAGATATTAAAACAGTACATTTTGCAGACAGCAATTTAACACATTTTTTTTCCACACACTACAATCCCCTTCTCCTTGAAAAAAAGCATATCCCCCATGAACAACAGATCAAAAAAAATTTTTAAAACGTATAAAAAAAATTGAATGGAAAAACATTTTAAACTGTAAACTCTTTGTTTGGCAATTCTGAGGTGGTGGTTGGGGGTTGGTGTCAGCAGGCCGGCGGGGAATAAAAACAGCCCTGGCCAAAAGCCCCACCGCCCCATCCATACCCCTTACAAAATTTCCCTTGTTCTCGACCCGTCACGTTTTTTAAAATAAACAACACTAAAAAGGGCTTTAACACAAGCATTTTTGGTGTTTTTTTTATGTGTTTTTATGTGGTTTTGTGCAGAAAGGAGTGCTTTTTAATGTGTAATTTCGCACAAAAAACGATCAAAAAACAATCAAACCCTGCCCGTTTGAAAGCACCGTAAACACAAGCAAGAAAGAAAAAGGGTGGGTGTGCACTTACCCTTAAAACCCAAGGACAATCCTTTATACCAGATAAAACCAAATATAAACTACAACAATACCAATCAGATCACCAGTATTCAGGTCCCCATCACATAAATACATCACTGTTTTAAACACAAAAATAAAAAAACCCCCTGACACGGGACTCACAGGAGACGTCATCTCTGATGGAGTTGGTCTCTTCCTTTCTTCTCTATCTGGCCCAAAACCCCATTTTTCCTCTCTTCGTCTTTCCCTTTTCCCCCTTTTTTTTCTCTGTCCAGTACAAAATTCAATGTCTTCTTCTCCCGGCCATACCGTCCCTTAGAATTTACCACAAAAACAGCATTTCCCCCTATCAATTCCCAACTTTACAAACCCCCATCCATAACCCCAAATAGAAATGTGCCCCCTTTGGTTCCCAACACAATAATTGTACCCCAAACAGTTATTTTTAGAATCTAAAAATTTAGAAATTTAAAAAATAAAATAAGTAGAAAAAATATTTAAAAACCCCCATAGGTGGATACAAGCCTCCCCCACCCCCCAGGGGGTAATATATAGACCCCCAAAAGTAGGTAAATATAAAGTACCTCAGTATAAGGTAAATACCCCGCCCTCAGTAATTTTCAGATTTTTCAGTAGGTAAACAGGTGTATAACCCCCAATTAGGACCCCTCAGTGGTAAAAGGTCCCCTCAGTAGACAGGATGTATAAAGGGCCCAAAATAGGTAGGGAGGATTAAAATCCCCCATTAGGTCCCTATATAGACCCTCTCAGTAGGTAGTTGGTATATAGGAACCCCCTTAAGTAGGTAATAGGGGCCCCCACATTTAAATGGGGAAAAACCCCCATTGGGAAAAGTATTACGGGGCCCCCCAGTTTTAGGGTAGGAACAAGGCCTTCCCCATTAATTAGGTAGGTAGACGGGGCCCTTTTCCCCCAATTAATTTTAGGAGGTAGATAGGACATCCCAGTAATTAGTGGGTAGAGTTGCTCCCTAGAAATTACCCGGTACAACCACCCCCTTTAATTACCCAGCAGAGTCCCCCTTTAAATTGCCAGGGGAGGTGCCCCCCATTAATTACCAGGTAAGGTGCACCCTTGATTAGCCAGGTGTCCCCATTAATTAGCCGGGTGAAAAATTAATTTAGCCGGTAATCCCCTATTAATTAGCGGGTAGAGGTTTCCCATTTTTTCCCGGGTGTCCCCCTTTAAAATTAGCCGGGTAGGCTGCCCCATTAATTATCCAGGTAGCCAGGGTCCCCCATTAATAAGCCGGTGCCCCAATTAGGGGCCAGGCCCAAAACGGGCGCGCTCAGGGGCCTAATCGGAGCAGGTGGCGCGATGACATCATCATATCGCCTGCCTGCGCCACGGCTGAAGGGCCGGATCAGAAGATTCTGGCGTTCTTCCCTTTGGGCCCTGCTTGCACCCGCAGGCACGGGCCCGTAAACTTTTCATGGTTGGGCCTGTGACCCACCCATGCACCGTTTGCGCGAGGGGGCCTGTCACCCCCTGGCACGGGGGCCCGGGTCACGTAGCGTCTGCTGCGGCCCCCTGTAGCCACCACGATGGTTTTGGCACTGGGGGTTTTTTTTTCTAAACAAAAATTTTTCGGAAAGATAATTTGCGCTTTTTTTGTATTTTCCATCAAAATTCTCCTGAGTCCTCTTTTTTCCTTCAAAATTTAAGGCTGGGGTTAAAAAAAAGGGAGAAGTTTGTTAAAAGGGTCATTCTAAAGCAAACCCCTTATCTCCTTGTCAAACCATAGTTTGACTGGACCGGGGGGTTTGCGTACCTTCGGTCAGACTTCCTTTTCCCACAATTTTCCCGAAATTATCCAAACCTGTAGGAGAAGGGCTAGGTTTAAACCCCCCACAGTAGTTTACATACATATATAAAAAGACACATCTGAATGTTTTTTTTCACTTCTCACATGAAAAGAGAATTAACTTTAAACCTTTTTTGGTCAATTGGGAACCAAAATTATTATAGTCAAATCCCAAAAAAATAGAGAGAAATTTTTTAAGGCATTTTTATTTCTTTTCTGCAAAGTATGACTGTATGACTTGGGTCAAAAGTTGGATACCTTCCACAAGCTTCTCAAAAATTTTGGTAGGGGAAATTTTTGGCCCCCTTCCTCCCGACGAACTGGGGGTAATGACCTGTTGTGGTCTCCTTGCTCACCACCTGCCTTTTCAGCTTTGCCCCCTATATTTGCAAAAGGATTAGGGTAGGGTAGCTTGTGATGGCCCTTTCCCAAAAAATTGACTTGGGTTTCCTTATGACTTTGTAACCAGTTTGGCAGTATGCTTGGGCATTGCCCCTTTTCCACCCCAAGCTTTAACTTTCTGGGTGATGTTTTGAGATTTACACATGAACAGTGTGTTTTGATGTTTAAATGAAAAACATCCCCGGTGTTCTCTAATTAAATAAAGTTGCCAAAACCTATTAAAGTTTTTCCAAAGACATGATATCATCATATGGGCTGTCCCAAAAAGTTTAAAGGATAGTAATCCCAGTGTATGTAAACTTTTTTGACTTTGCAGAAAACAATAAAAAATGCCTTAAAATTCTTTCTCTCTCTTTTTTTTTCTGGCATTTGACAAAAAATAAAAATTTTGGTTCCTAATTTACCTAAACGGGTAAAATTTTTTCTGATTGTGTCGATATGAGAAAAAAAATGCATATGTGCCCTTTATTAGTGTAATAAAAACTTCTGAGCACTCACTATCAGAGGTGTATTCCTACTAGCACCTTGTGTGACAGTGTCAGACACTGGCTTTCCCCCCAGTTAAGTCTCCACCCAAGGAGACTGGAGATACAGTGCTGCAACCTGTCACCAAAGGTCTAGTGAGAAATACAGCTTTGTATAGTGAGTGCTCAGCGCAGGAGTTTGGTTTATGTTTATTGTTTGCTGTGCAGGTTCCCTATGTTTCTTTCTGTTTGCGCAATAAACACAAGGACCAAGGAACCATTTTTACCTGATATCTGGCTCTTTTCAATGCCTGAAGGACTTACGCGGTGATCCCAGAGCTGTGCAAGCCCCACAAAATATATATATATATATATTTATATATATAAATATTATATATATACACTCACCGGCCACTTTATTAGGTACAACCTGTCCAACTGCTCGTTAACACTTAATTTCTAATCAGCCAATCACATGGCGGCAACTCAGTGCATTTTAGGCATGTAGACATGGTCAAGACAATCTCCTGCAGTTCAAACCGAGCATCAGTATGGGGAAGAAAGGTGATTTGAGTGCCTTTGAACGTGGCATGGTTGTTGGTGCCAGAAGGGCTGGTCTGAGTATTTCAGAAACTGCTGATCTCCTGGGCTTTTCACGCACAACCATCTCTAGGGTTTACAGAGAATGGTCCGAAAAAGAAAAAACATCCAGTGAGCGGTCAGTCCTGTGGGCGGAAATGCCTTGTTGATGCCAGAGGTCAAAGGAGAATGGGCAGACTGGTTCGAGCTGATAGAAAGGCAACAGTGACTCAAATTGCCAACCCGTTACAACCAAGGTAGGCAGAAGAGCATCTCTGAACGCACAGTACGGCGAACTTTGAGGCAGATGGGCTACAGCAACAGAAGACCACACCGGGTGCCACTCCTTTCAGCTAAGAACAGGAACTGAGGCTCCTATTTGCCCAAGCTCATCGAAATTGGACAGTAGAAGATTGGAAAAACGTTGCCTGGTCTGATGAGTCTCGATTTCTGCTGCGACATTCGGATGGTAGGGTCAGAATTTGGCGTCAACAACATGAAAGCATGGATCCATCCTGCCTTGTATCAACGGTTCAGGCTGGTGTGGTGGTGTCATGGTGTGGGGAATATTTTCTTGGCACTCTTTGGGCCCCTTGGTACCAATTGAGCATCGTTGCAACACCTTGTGGAATCTATGCCACGAAGAATTGAGGCAGTTCTGAAGGCAAAAGGGGGTCCAACCCGTTACTAGCATGGTGTACCTAATAAAGTGGCCGGTGAGTGTATATTATGGGTCACACTTTCTATAACAACTATTTAAGACACATTTTAGCGGTACATATGACTACTAACAGAGGGGTCTCATCATTCTGCAAACAGGCAAACACCACTAATCAAACTGCTTTGTATGTAGTCATTTTTTTTCAGTAGTTTATGGTTTTGAGTCACTTTATACTGCTGAGACCACTCTATTAGTGGTTATATGTACACCTAAAATGTGTCTTAAATAGTTGCACTATACTGTAGAAAGTGTAACCCACAATATGCATTAGTGCACATTTTGAACAAAATTGTTAGGGTCCATCCACCAACAGCAAGGTGGACTCCGTTCAAATGGGGACCAACTCTAAATCTTACCTCTCTCAGTGCCTTTCCAAGTCTTTTATAGTTTTATACTTTCCCAGCTATACTCTGATCTGATTAAAAACAGCTGGAATGGATGGACACAGTGCAAGACAAAAATGGAGGCAGCCATTCCATCATGCACAGGCTTTGACTGACCTACAGGGAATCAGGAAAACCCCTGGCCAACATGGGTCCCAGGGGATGGCAGATCTGGGACTGCTTTTCAAGGACAAAGGCAGAGAATTAGAGATGCAAAGCAAGAAGCAGAGTGCAAGAGTCATGCACATGCTTATTGGGCCCAAATAATCAACTCCACTTGTGGGCCCAAAGAATCAACCATATCAAGGGGCTCTAGGAATAATTTTTACTGTTGGGCCCCAGGCGTCTTAGTCTTACACTGCCCGTTCATATAATAAAAAATAATAATTATGTACAATGACAAGCAAAATGGTAACAATGTTTTGAACTTTTGACTTTCAGGCACCATATCTCCCCATCCACTATAGCTTTGAATGTGAAACTATCATTCTATAGACAATCATCTTGGCTATCTAATATATAAATTTGACTTTAAAATATTAAGCATATGCTTAGTTCTGCAAATTCTTGTCATGTAACTGCATTGTTACTGTTTTGCTCCTGGTGGTGGAACAATCTTTTTCTTCTTGTACACTACAAATTACAACCTGTTCTCACAGTTCTTAATATCTCAGTGTGTTATTAGGTTGATTCCCAAGCAAAAGGTCACTAGTTCAAATCGAGGAGCAGCTGGAAGATCTCCCAAGAAAAGAGAAACAGCATCATCCAGCTCATCGATGTCCTCTCTCAGCTGAGAAAATTGCCAACCTGCATCATGTGAGGCCCTGACAGCTGGAAGAATATGAAATGAAGTCCATCCATCCATTCAGAAGCCAAGAGGTGCCGTCCAAGCAAAATATCAGTCAACAAGTCGGCTCATCACAAACTCAGTTTTGATACAACAAACACGGCAGTGGAGGTGGCTAGTATGCTTCATAATATTGAGATCACAGACATGCGACGTGCATTACACAGGTCTGGAATGATGGCCGGAGAAAGGTGAAGAAGCCTCGACTTCAATCTCGTCATAACAAGTGTCGGCTCGAGTTTGCAGAAAAGCAAGAAAAGTGGAAGATTGGAAATGGGTGATTTGGAGCGACGAGACGAAAGTCAATAGACTGGACTATGATGGGGGCAAATGGGCTTGGAAGAGTTAATGGAAAAGGGGGGCTAACAGATCGAGAAATTGAAGAAGCTTTTTAGTTTGGTGGAGGATGCCTATTGATAAAGGGTTGTTTCACAGCCAATGGCATTGGATACTTGACCAGGATCAATTGTGGCTTCAATACTGAGTTATATGTGAGTATCCTACTAGATGAGTTACTTCATATACTTGAGTACTATGGGTAAGAATAGTATAACATAGTGTTCTATCAGGACAATGACCCAAAGCATATGTCAAAACTGGCGAGGAAATGGTTCAATGACATTGAATTAGAGTTGCTGGCTTGACCCTCACAATCCCCAGATCTCAACCCAATCGAACAGTTGTGGGTAGAGTTGAAGAAGAAGCTGTATTTGTACCCAAGTGAGTTGACCAACATTGGGAACGCGGAGAAGAAACCTGGGATCAGATTTCAGTCGTTACATGTTTGAATCTGATCGAGAGCCAAGAAGGGTTTAGGTAGTGTAGAAAGCCAAACGTGGAATTAAAAAAATAATACAATTTTAATTTATATTTTTAGAAGAAAAACAGTAACAATGCAGTTACATGACAAGAATCTGCATAACTAAGCATATGCTAAATAGCTGCAAGTTAAATTTATGTATGAGATAGCCAAGATGATTGTCTATAAAATGATCTCTCACGTTCAAAGCTGTAGTCGATGGTGAGATATGGATCCTGAAAGTCAAAAACTCAAAACATTGTTACCCTTTTGCTTGTCAGTGTATATAATACACTTAGTTAATACATATAATAATATACACAGTTGAGTCATATTATTATGACCTCTTCCTATTTCCGACATTGACGTTGCGTAGCTCATGAAGGAGGACACATGTCATGAGCTGGCTTGGTGGGTATATAAGGTGTGGGGCAGGCTGTCTGCACACACTTCCCTAGTTGCTATTATAGGTAAAAGTGTGATTTATCACAGGGATGATTATTGGCTTTTGGGCCAAGGTTGACAGCATTTCTGAAACTGCGCAGTTTGGGAACAGTTCATGTGCTGCTGTGGTGAAAGTGTATTGTGAGTGGACAAGAGGGGCCATTGTAAAAAAGTGACATGGAAACAGCAGTTGCCTTCTCCAATAAATCATATTTTTGATTCATTGAGCGAATAGATGTTGGCAGTTCAGGTAAGAAACATCACAGAACGAACACCCCGCAACCATTCATGAAAGACCACAAACTGGTGGGGGCAGCAGCTAATGTTTTTTTTGTGGCATTCTCTTGGCCACTCATCCATGTGGAAGGTATTCTTAAGTAATTTAGGTATTAATCTATCCTTGCAGATCATGTACAACCATGCATGCTGATTGTTTCCCCTCTGGTGGGTGGCATCTACCAGCAAGACAATACGGCTTGTCAGATAGCTGCAGTAACAATGCCCAACATTGGTTGGAAAGCTTGACCAAGACTTCCAAGTACTACCGTGGCTCATGATTCCTCAGACTTGAACCCAATTTAGAATCTGTGAGCCACCTTGATTGTTGCACACCAATGTTACGACGCTGGTGGACTCCAAACAACAACAAGCAAGACAAGAAGTACACCAGTATTCACATGAAAAGGCAATACAACGTGTATCAATATAAAGACTTACCACTAGATAATTTGGCCAACGAACAGAGGGCAGACAAAGAGAGGTGAAAGGTTTGGGGGAGATCCAAATGCATATACTGTACACTCTAGGAATGGGAGAGTATTGGCGAAAACTTTCCCTATCTAACTGTCCCTAATGTCATTTTTCTCATAAGCTCACCTTATGACTACCCCTAACACCAAAACCGCCATCTCTGATATTAACCCTAACTCTTTTCCCTCAAATATGTCCCTAAGCTGTAACTGAACCTAAAGGGCTGTTCACACGGCTTATTGAAGGGATGGATTTCAGCCGTATTGCAGCGCAGTACGGCGCGCAATACGGCTGGAATCCGTCCCAGCCATTACGGTAATCCACAGTTCTCATAGAGAACTATGGATTCCATCTCTCCTCCCTGCTCGGCGAATCCGCCGGGCGGGGAGAAAGTGACATGTTCATTATCCCGGCGGGATACGCGCCGTGGATAATGCATGTCTATGGGGCCAGCGGGCAGCGCCCCCGCCCCTTACTCAAGCTGTAATTGCGGGCGAAATCCGTCCCACGATTACAGCTTGAATAAGCCGTGTGAACCGGCCCTCACACAGAAAGTGGTTTTGGGCCCCAGCGAGTCCTGGGCAGGGCCCAACGGAAACTAGACAAGCACCAAATCTATATTTCTTAAAAACCCCAAAATAGGCCAAGTGAGACTGAGATGAAAAACAAGATACTTTTGCCTGACACAACTGAACTGACAATAGACAGGACAGAGCAATTACATAGCAACAGAACAAGACAAGTCCAAACTTCTATACTATGCACAAACTCCCACTTTCAGCTGAGCTTTATGAAGACCTACTGAGCACCAGTGCGCAGCCAGGTCAGCTGACAAGCAAGGATCCTAAGCAATTGCCATGCAACACTCCAAACAAACGCAAACATAAAACAGAAACTCCTGTTGACCCAACAAGTAGTAGAAGGTGAAATGGCAGAAGAGTTCCTGCCATTTGTAATAACCAGAACTTTATCATGCATGCATTTTTGTGCATGTCAGTGTCATGGATAATAGGGATTTTGGACCTTTTAACTGCTTTGGATCTTTATATGTGCTCTTTAAATTATATCAGAAGTCCCTGTATCCGAAGCCACCCTGGGCCACAGAGGATTAAACATACAGTGTACCCTCAGGTTACAATGGTCTCAGGATACCATATTCTGGGACATTTTATCTTCAAACTGCACTCACCATACAATGTCCTGGACACTACTGATCTGTGGCTTATGTGATTGATGGAAGATCCAAACAATTATCATAAACATTCTACTTGTAAAACCCTTGTATAAGTGAGGTGCCTGCAGTGATTGGTGGTCTAGTAGCTACTCTCTACAGTACAGTGCAGTACTATATGTCCTGTACTGCTCTTACATGTGCCATGATGAGCGGCTCCTTTGGTGACCAGGTTAGGATCCCATTTTCTTTTTTTGTAGGACATTGTGTATTAAGTACATGACCCAAAGAAGCTGCTGTCCTCAACATAGAAAGTAATTTCCAGCTTCCAGCAGTAATATCTGATGTTATATGCAAGGATTCGGTTTATCTGGATTAGTATCTGCTTCATTTTTTTTCATCTTTATTTTGCAGTATTTTGGATGGACATTTTAGGGCTTTTAGAAACTAGTTTTATCATATACTATCATTGTATGTTGAGGCACCACTGTATTTAGACACATGAGGGTATTATAATATACTTGTAAACAAACTATTTCTGTAGTAAAATATCTTCAACTTGCAAATAGATGTCAACCTGCCATTATATGAAATACAGTTTGATGATATAAGAGGACGCACCCAGGACTTTCTAATGATACATGTTAGTTTTAGAACGTACAATTGACATTTATATATTTGCTTTCACAAAAAATGTGGCAGCCTTGTAGTTGGCAGTAAGAAGTTCCCTGATAACGGAAGTGTAGGTAGATTATATTTGCTTGTGGCAGATATCGATGATTGTGCTTATCCTGTTGTGAAAGTATTATTCTCTTTATCACTGGGAAGGTCACCTCGTATTAATCTGTCAGAATTAGGCACCAGGCCATATGGAATCTTTGCAAGACTGTCTGCTCCTTCTGCAGTTGTATTACATACACGTGCACTTCAGACAGCCAGAGACAAACACCGTACCTCCCTGTGTATATAATTATTAGAGGAAATTAGCCTAATTCCTGTCCTTGTAACACACTGACAAACTAGGAAGCATTACTCTGGCAGAAAGTGGACCATCCTAGCAGCTACCTGCACAACTGGCAACATAAGGAGCCTTGTGTTATGTGGTAGAAAGATCAAGCTAGCTATGGATATTTAAGGGAAATCCCTTTGATGGTATAAGAAGCCAATATATATACCCGGGTTACGAAAACCGCTGTTATGGATGCATAGAAGGAGATGTCATTTTTCAACACAGGAAAACCAGTTTAATGTGCTTAGTGCAATAATCCTTCACATATATATTTTGTGGTGTTTCATTGACTTAAAAAGCTCAAAAGGGTTAACATTCATCATTAGGGAGAGGTTCCATGTAGGTGTGTGGAGACTTATACACCATTAGTTGCTCCACTGAAATCTAAGTATATTCTCAAAGGGTCATGGGAAATGAGCTAGGACTCTATGTCATGGACACAGGTGGTGGATCCTTTGGGTAACCGCGAGAGATGGCTTGAACCTTGCCAGGGACTGGCGTCTAAGAAGCCCTCCGGTATTCACTAAAACCCCCACGCAAGGCACTTTAGAATTTGCTGCGGGAGACTTTCAGATCACTAGCCCTGACGTGGCCACTCGCGGTGCAGCCCATCACAGTCAGGGCTGAGGTGTCTGCTGGTGCATTGCGTTGGCACGGGCAGTACGGTTAGATGGGGCGCAAGCCTGTTATGGAGATGGCGAATTTGCCTGAGAATTGCTGTTCATGGGAGCATGGTGGTAGCTTTAGCAGGACATATTATGAGTGTGCGTGCAGGAGAGCAGAAGGGGGAGTGGGTTTTATGTGGATTCTCTGATGGCTAATTGGTGAGCACCTGAATAGGGGGTGTACCTAACATGATATAAAAGGAAGTGAGCTTAGACCACATGTGATTGGACCTCTAACCCCTGATGAAGCCAGGTTAGCTGGCGAAACATGTCGGGGAAGTCAGATACGTTTTAAATTGTGATTTCTCACCTCTGTCTAGAAGTGTCACCTGCTGCAGACGGTGTCACAAGGGGACCTTATTTGTTTTGTGTCCATGAGATTAGGGACGACTGTCCAAGTAGTAGGCTTGGGATCCCTTACTGGAGCTAGTACTTTGCTATAGATATAAGGCTCTCCTGTTAACAGGTGGTGCTCCACCAGATTTGATAATAGAAAAGGAGTTATTCCTTCTTTTAGAAGCAAAAAGGGTTAAATGACGAGGTTAGAAATCAGGTTTTTAAATAGTGTGTATAGAGGTTAAGCGTTATACATAATAAAAGTTACGTTTTAGTGTTTTACAGATAGAGAACAGATAGAGTTTAAGTTTGCCTACGGCAAAATACTAAATATAGTGATCAAAAGTCACTCTCTGTTCTTTTGCGAGATTCCCAATTTTTTGAAGATTACTTAGCAGAGAAACACCCCCAAAACATAATGTTTCCGCATCCATGCTTGACAGTGGAGAAGGTATTCTTTGGGTCATAGACAGCATTTTTCTTCCTCCAAACACAGAGAGTTGAGTTAATTCCAAAGAGCTCAATTTTTGTCTCATCTGACCAGAGCACCTTCTCCCAATCACTCCCAGAATCATCCAGGTGTTCACTGACAAACTTCAGATGGGCCTGCACATGTGCCTTCTTGAGCAGGCGGACCTTGCGGGCACTGCAGGATTTTAAACCATTATGGTGTAATGTGTTACCAATGGTTTTCTTGGTGACTGTGGTCCCAGCTGCCCTGAGATTATTAACAAGTTCCCCCCGTGTAGTTTCAGACTGATCTCTCACCTTTCTCACGATCAAGGACACACCATGAGATGAGATTTTGCATGGTGTCCTAGATCTATGTCGATTGACAGTCATTTTGTATTTCTTCCTTTTTCTTACTATTGCACCAACAGTTGTCTCCTTCTAACCCAACGTCTTACTTATGGTTTTGTAGCCCATTCCATCTTTGTGCAGATCTATGATCTTGTCCCTGACATCCTTAGGAAGCTATTTGGTCTTGCCCATGTTCTAGAGCTTAGAGCCTGACTGATTAATTGAGTCTGTGGACAGGAGACTTTCATAAAAGTGACTATTTAAGACAGCTGTCTTTAATGCAGGTAACGAGTTGATTAGGAGCATCTAACTGGTCTGTAGGAGCCAGAACTCTTAGGCCTCGTTCACACGGCTTATTCTGCCGCATATTGGCGCCGTACTGCGCGCCGGATTTGCGCTTCAGTACGGCGCCAATCCGCGGCAGCAATTACGGTAATCCACTGCTCTCATTGAGAACAGTGGAATCCGTCGCTCCTCCCCGCTCGGCGAATCCGCCGCGGGGGGAGAAAGTGACATGCACATTATTTAAGGCGCGTACGCGCCGTAAACAATGCATTGTCTATGGGGCCGGGAGCGGCGCCCCCGCCGCGCTCCCGCCCCCCCCGCCCCATATTCACGGCGGATTTGTGCGCTCAATACGGCTCACAAATCTGTCGGGAATAAGCCGTGTGAACACGGCCTTTAAGGGCCGTTCACACGGCTTATTGCAGGGATGGATTGTAGCCGAATTGCGTGCCGTACTGCGCTACAATATGGTTGGAATCCGTCTCATAGAGAACTGTGGATTCCGTCTCTCCTCCCCGCTCGGCGAATACACCGGGCGGGGAGAAAGTGACATGTTCATTATCCCGGCGGGATACGCGCCATGGATAATGAAAGTCTATGGGGCCGGCAGGCAGCGCCCCCGACCCGCCCCTTACTCAAGCCGTAATTGCGGGCTAAATCCGTCCCGCGATTACAATTTGAATAAGCCGTGTGAACCAGGCCTTAGGGTATGTTCACACTGTGTCTTGCATCCATGCGAACATACGCTTTTCAGATGCGTCTCTGGGACCGACAGAACGGACCCAGAGACGCATCTAACAATTAGCAGTGACTTTATCACTGCCTGCAATGAGGAACACGCAGCGACGTTCACATGAGAGATCGCCGCTGCGTGTTTGCATCGCGCCTGTCGGGTCCGTCTTTCAAAGAATTGACATGCAAAGAATTGAGCCCCCTGTAGTCCACGCAGAATCGGGTCGTCCGATCATTTTTGGGGACGAGGGCTACAGGTGAGGCCTAGGCACTGTTAAACGCCTAAATGACGCCCAGCTACAGCATCTTGTCAGTGTCTTTGCGCATGTGCTGCTGCACCTCGAGGGAGAACCGATATGCTGAACGCCGGATTGGGGGGGGATCTCTGGTGTCCACGTGATGGACGGTTGACTCCGTCCTTCTTGGCACATTGGTGAACAACTCCTTGAAGGGGTGGAGAATTGCCCACAGCTGGGACCGTTGGTCCTCCAGAAACTGTCCGCAAATCCCCACATCCTCTATGGATCCACCCGCCCTGACCGGGGCGAGCATATCCAGGAGGGTCTTTGTCTCTCTTTCCTTGGGCAGGTTAGACACGGGAAGGGCACATGTCTCTCACTCATGATGCGCCTTCATCATCTTTATGTGGAAGGCCTTCCGGGTCGTGGTCCAGGGTGACAAGGTACGTGATGGTGTTGAGTTGCTGGTGCACAACATATGGGCCTTCCCAGGCTGCCTGAAGCTTGTCCTGTGGTACGGGAACCAGTACCCTAACTTTCTGACCCACCTGGTAGTTCCTCTAACAAGCGTTCCAGTCGTACCACTGCTTCTGGTCGGCCTGGGCCCGCAATGTATTTTGTAGCACCAACTGCATCAAGGCCTGCATTTTGTCACAGAAGCGCCCGACATACTTGATGACCAACACTTCTGGGGTGGCTAAGTCTCCCTCCCAGGCCTCCTTCACCAGAGCCAGGTGCCCCCGTACATGTCGCCCATACAGGAGCTCGAAGGGGGAGAACCCCGTTGAGGCCTGTGGAACCTCCCGGTAAGCGAATAGTAGGTGTGGGAGGTACCGCTCCCAGTCACGCCCATGGGTGTAAACCAACATCTTAAACATCTGCTTCAGGGTGCCATTAAACCGTTCACACAGGCCATTGATCTGTGGGTGGTACAGGCTGGCCAACAGATGTGGGACCTGTATCTGCTTACAGAGGGGTTCCATTAACTACGACATGAACTGGGTCCCCCCAGTCAGTGAGCATTTCCTGGGGAAAGCCCACTCGAGAGAAAATCTCCAGTAAGGCGGTGGCCACCTTGTCGGCCCGAATGGACGACAGGGCTACCGCTTCTGGGTACCGAGTGGCATAATCTACTACCATCAGTATGAAGTGTTTCCTGGAGCTGCTGAGAATGGACAGTGTACCAATTAAATCCACAGCCACCCTCCTGAAAGGCTCGTTAATGATGGGCAGAAGTACCAGTGGGGCTTTGGGCCTCGATCCCGCCTTTCCCACCCTCTGACAGGTGTTGCACGACCGGCAGGAGGCAGCCACCTCCGTCCCCATCTTGGGCCAGTAGAAATGCTGGGCCAGCCTTTCCTTGGTCTTGGTGATCCCTAGGTGTCCAGCCATCAGAATCTCGTGTGCGACCCGCAACAACTCTGCCCTGAACGGATAGGGTACCACCAACCGTTGGTCCCTGGGCCACAACTCCGGTCGGACCGTCACGTGGTACAGCTGTCCTTGATTCCAGACCACCCGCGTGGTGTCGGAGTCCAAGGGAGGCTGTGCCGCCTGCTGAAACTCTCGGCTAGACGTGGCCAGAATGGATGAGACTGCCACGTCTTCTGTCGGTTCCCCGGGACCTGTCTCTTGGCATTCGCCTACCCTGGCACTTACCTAGTCCACTAGGAGGATATCGTCAGGCCCCTGAGAAACCTCCTGGCTCCTGGCACTCCCACTGCGTGTGACAGCAGCCACGACCTCTGCAACTGCTGGTGGGGCTCCCTACGCCTCAGCGTCCATACAAGTCGCCAGTGCACTTGGCCTACCGTGGCCCTCTGACATCCCGTTTGTGGGGAGACCCTGCCCTGTGGCCTTTTCTGGGAACTCTGCATCATCTGCATGCTCCCCCACCACAGCTGTCTGCCCTCTGTCTGTCCTGGCTGTGTTGAGATCCTGCTCTGTGGCCTTACTTGGGAGCCCTGCCTCACCTGCATGTTCCCCCCCACTGCAGCTGTCTTCCCCCTGCTGGTCCCCTCTGCTATCACATCAGGGGACAACGAATCCCAGCAGGCTTGTTGGACACACCCTGCTGCCTCATTGCAGCCTGCTGACCTCACCTCCTCTTCACAAAACAGGGGCGTCGCTAGGCAGGTTTATTCGGGGCACAAGCCCCGGACAATCCTGCCTGTGCCCCGAATCTCAGCCCGTCGGGTTGCAGGCAGCTGCTATGTGCCTGCAGCGCCGACGATCTCTTGAGCTGTATGTGCGTCTTGTAGACACATAGCTCAGAGCCGTTCTTAAATGCAGGAGGGGGAGGGAGAGCGACTGCAGGAGGTGCCGGGTGCTTAGGAGGGAGGAGGGGGCGCCTGTCACTCACTGAAGCTCCTGACTGTCAGGACTTCATATGCTGCAGCCACATTCAGCACAAGAGCCTGGCAGTCAGGAAGCAGCACACAGCGAGTGAGGAGCTCCGCCCCCTGCGGTGCTCCCTGCAACTACACAGCCTTGGAGACAACAGCAGCAGCAGCATCATCATCATCATCATCATCATCCATAGGTGCCCAAGGAGGTCTCAAGTGAGTGAGTAGCCTCACTGTAGAGACCATAAGGGGAACACCACAATAATAAGGGGAACACCACATAATCTTCACGAATATTAACTGTGCTAAATGTATACACGTGTGTGTATACACTTATGTGTATGTGTGTGTATGCATGTGTGTGTATATATGTATGTGTGTATGTGTATATATGTATGTGTGTATATATGTTTATATGTGTATGTATTGTGTGTATACATGTGTGTGTGTATATGTGTATTTGTGTATGTGTGTGTATATATGTGTGTATGTATGTATATATATATATATATATATATATGTGTGTGTGTATATCTGTATGTGTGTGTGTATATCTGTATGTGTGTATGTGTATATATGTATATGTGTATGCATGTGTGTGTGTTTATATATATATATGTGTGTGTGTGTGTGTATATATATATGTGTGCATGCATATGTGTGTATATATGTGAATGTATATGTTTTTATATATATGGATATCTCTGTGTGTGTGTGTGTGAACATGTGTGTGTACTGTATATATGTGTGTTTATGTGTATAAACACACATATCAACCACATTGACCCATTTGCATCACTAAACATAATCCTGCCTGTTCTGTCCTTTATACATGTAAACTACAACCTGATGATGAATTGTATCTGAATATAATTTTTTTTATACCTGTCATTTGTAAGGGTTGCATATGTTTCTAGCTGCTGCAGCCAGACAAAGGGTACGTTCACACGGCGTAATTGCGGGGTGAATTTTGTGGTGTATTTGCGCTTTAATACACCTGACATCTATGAGAGCTATGAATTACCATGTCGATGTACAAAACAATGGTATTGTACGCTGAAGGAGAGAAGTGACAGTCCCCTTATTAGAAACAGGAGGTCACTTATTTTTACGGGCGGGTTCTGTGTGCAGGGAAAACAGGTAATCATAGCCCTCACCGCTATGATTTTACCGTATTTGCGGGGCGCACTTTGGACACATTACAGCACAGTTATGCCCCACAAATACACTGTGTATGTTCACACAGCGTAATGTCTTTCCGTACTTCGGCGCGTAATTGCGCTTCAATACACCCGACGTACGGGCCGACATTATGGTAATTCATTGCACTCACTGAGAACTATGATTACCAGTTCTGGAGAGAATAAATATCAGTGAGAGCTTCAGAGGGACGCGCTGGCCACAGTTTTTTCTCTGTAAAAATCCATGCCGCAGTTCATGGGGCGTGAAAAATGCCATGTGAACCCTGCCCTACTGAGCAAAACTTAACACAGGGCCCGGGCCCCAGATGTTTTGGGACCCTAGCAATGCCCCTGCCACAAAATAGAGAGGAACAATCACATCCCCCACCCCCACACTACCATCGGTATGCAGGTTAATAACATTGTCCACATTGCTAACTGGAGTGGATAACACATTACATTTGGGGGGAGCATACCTTGGGGCTTCAGGAGCCTCAAAACGTGCCACCAGCTGCCCCAAGTCTTTCGCTAACAGAACACTGGCTGGAATGTTCGGTGATACCCCCACCTCCCGCATTCCCTGCCTGGCTTCCCCGTTCAAATACACCTTGGCTACTGGCAGCGCCGGCACAATGCCTTCAGGTCCGGAGACAGTGCACGTCTTTCCGGGTATCATGTCCTTTGGGGACAACAGCTCAGGCCACACCACAGTAATCTCCGTGCCGGTGTCCAAGAATCCCATGGCCACAGCCAGGCCTACGGTAACGGGCTGGTAGTTGTCAAGGGGCCTTCCCCCACCCACACACAAAACATTGGGGAGCCTTGGAACAGGGGACTGGGACGGGCCCTTCTGACGCTGGGGACGTGTGGCTTCAAAGTGTCCCAGCTGTTTTCAAAGGTGACAGAGTCAGTGTTCCCCCACGGATGTGGAAGCATGGGCTGGGGGCCCTCTGGGCTTAGGGGTAGGGACAACTGGCCCAATAGGGTCTTACCCCCTATCCAGCTGGCGTGCTTCCTGGCCTCAGGTGCCCGATTGTTGGCATATTCGTCCGCAATGTTTGCTGTGTGCTGCTGGAGGTCCTCTGGGCAGTTACACAAAAACTGATCCATCGCGATGAGCTCCTTCAGCTGCTGGATGGGGGTGATCTCCAACCCTGAGGTCCATTGGTCCACTGCTCTCTGGAGGGAACACATGTGGTTGGCCCAGCTGTTGCTAGGACCCCGCTGCAAATTCTGGAGCTTCTTCCTGTACATCTCTGGGGTTAGATTGAACTGCAGAATCAGCGCCTGCTTGCCTTTCTCATAGGTCAGCATCGTCTGGCAGGTCCCCAAAGATCTCCAGGGCTTTAGCCAGGGCCGTTCCTAGGCTAAATTGCACTCAGGGTGAAGTGAATAAATTGTAATACCCCCCTGTAACCAGACAGACAGTAGCCCCAGCAGCCATGATAGTTGCCCCTGTAGCCAGATGGTTGCCCCTGTAGCCATGTAATACCTCCCTGTAACCAGACAGTAGACCCAGCAGCCATGATAGTTGTCCCTGTAGCCAGTTGCCCCTGTAGCCATGATAGTTGCCCCTGTAGTCAGTTGCCCCTATAGCTCTGCTAGTTGCCCCTGTAGTCAGTAGCCCCTGTAGCCCCTTGCCTCCCTTAGCCAGTTGCCCCCTGTAGCCCTGCTAGTTGCCCCCTATAGTCAGTTGCCCCTGTAGCCCTGCTAGTTGCCCCTGTAGCCAGTTGCCCCCTGTAGCCCTGCTAGTTGCCCCCTGTAGCCAGTTTTCCCCTTGTAGCCAGTTGCCCCTGTAGCCAGTGTTCCCCCTGTAGCCAGTTTTCCCCCCTGTAGCCCTGCTAGTTCCCCCCTGTAGCCAGTTGCCCCCTGTAGCCAGTTTTCCCCCTGTAGCCAGTTTTCCCCCCTGTAGCCAGTTGCCCCTGTAGTTAAGGATAATAACACAAAAAACTTACTTACCTTTCCAGGATCCCTGAAGTGCCTCCCGGTCCGGGAGCCGGGATTCAGTGTAAGCGGCGTGACGTCATCACGCCGCTTACACTCAGCTCCCGGGGTCTCCTGGGATGGACGGGAGCTGAGACTCAGCATCGCAGGGGGCGGGGTGAAAGCCGTGCGCCCGCTGCGACGCTGTGAATGTATCAGCGCGCTGACTGAGCGCCGATACATACACGGGGAGGCAGGAGGGGAACGATCCGTCCTGCCTCCTCCCTGTGCCGGCAGCTGCACTGAGTGTGTGAAGCTGCTGGCTTTGACTCTGCACGGCTGTTTTACATCGGCCGTGCAGAGTCCAGGGCTAACTGCGGGGCGGGCAAGGCGGCCGGCGCCCCCATCAAGTGAGCGTAGCCCCAGCGCCCCGGGCAATCGCCCGCCTCACCCGCCCCTTGGAACGGCTCTGGCTTTACCCCTGAGATGAGGAGTTAGGAACTGGACCCAATGGTCCTCAGGCACATGTTGCTGGCGACAAATTTTCTGGAATGCCAGCAAGAAGGTGTCCAGGTCCCCGCATTTATCAATGGGAAAGTACTCTGCCCTTAGCTTTGGGACCTGTGTCTCAGGGGACTCTTGACTAGCCGAGGTGGACTGTGTCTTTTATAGCTGGAGCATCTGCAATTGGTGGTCATGCTCGCGCTGGCATTCCTCTGCCTGCTCACGACATTCTGTAGCTGCCGCCTCTGCTTGCTCATGACGTTCTGCAGCTGCAATCTCTGCTTGCTCAGGACGTTCTGCAGTTGCTAGGAGGGCATTGTAAATGTCGAGGTCTCCAGCCTTGAGCTTAGCCAGGGCAGCTTGCAGGAGAATAGCCGAGGATAAGTGGCCCACTGCAGAATTTGCCGTCTGCGACTGGCTCCTTGGGGAGCTCCAGTGGGACTCGCCCTCGCCTCGAAGCTAGCCATCAAGGTCCACAGCCTGGTCTGGGCTGAGCTCCTCTTCGCCTTGGCTAACTTCGCCATCTGTTGTTTCCTCAAGGTCATTTTTGTGCCTGCCGTGACCAGCCATCTTTGCAACCTTTAGTTACTGACACAAAAACTGCAACCTGAATGCACCCAACACCTCGTATTTGCACTCGTACTGTCTATTGCTGAGCTGATCTTAAGACCGCAGCAGCAAAAGCCATTGCTGGCAGTCCTTAGTGTCTGGGAATATAGGTCCCGCACTCACACACACTATTGTCTTGATCCCAGCGCTGCCACCAATCTGTCAGGAAAACCCACCCGCCGGGCCCACTTGAGGGTCGACAGCCTTACTTGGGGCGTATCGTGACGTTGCACTTCCCCCTAGGGGAACACAAGGTCAGCCGGATACGGTTTCACAGTTAATCCCTGTCCATTCGGCACAGGGAGACCCAGGGAGTGCGAGAGGACACAACCCTGAGTGGCTGGGAGAGATTTGTTTACCCACGCTGGTTAAATAGAGCTCTATCAGCCTTGTACACTGCCACCAGTTCTTCGTTGGTTATAAGACCTATCCATTACTGACTTACAACAAGACCAGGAACCAGCCTTGGGGGCAGCTGGACATGTGAAAAGTTTCATATTTTAAAATATGAAACATGGGTGCCCTGTGATACTCTATTCTCTCAAAAATCTTTATTAAATATTGGTGCCTTTGAGTCTGGCATCTGTTTGCTAAAGTCTTTGTTCCTAAGTTCTTGGAACAGAGTCCTAGCCAAGGTGTTAACGTATTTATATGAGGATTCTTTGATGTGCTGGCCTCCTATGGAAGAACATTTGCAATGTATCTGAGTTGGGGCTAATTGATGTGTTAATTGAGGCTCCTGGTGACTGCTGCTATATGAGTGAGTTTTGAAGTTGGAGTGGAGGGGGGGTTACTTAGTAATTTTTTTGTCAATGCTACATGCATTTTTTTAAGTATATTTATGAAGTTTTTGCAAAACAAGGTGCAAAAGCCCATATGTTTTTAGTGACTTTTGTTTTTGTCATAAATGAATCTTCTTTAAATCACTTTATCTATAATGTAAAAAATGGCAACAAAAAAAATGCAATACACATTTAGGCTAGATTCACATGGCGGATTTTTCTTCCAAAAACACTGGGGGCCACATTTATGAAATGTCATGCATATTATATTAGCATAGAATGTGCCTGATTTATGAACCCTCTCTACAGCGGGTCATAAATCAGGCACATTCTAGCGTTAACATGACATTTCTGGCTCAGGTATATCACTTTGAAAGTGTTCTACCTGTTCCAGCAGTAATGCACCTAGAAATGCCGTAGCGAAGCTATAAATCTATAGCTTCGTATGGTTCTAGTGCGCCCCACCACCTGCATGCCTCCCAAAATAAGGCGCATTACAAAGTGCCGCTTGGGATCTGTAATGCGCCTGATATGGGCGTATGCGAGGCATTTCAGAAATGCGAATGGGGCTGCGTATGATATAGGGCTGAAAATACGCCAGACTTCTGGCACTGCCCCGTTCTTACATGTCCCCCTTGGTTCACATTTCCATCAAAGTCTATTTTAGAGCCTATGTTGTTGATATTGTCAAAAATGATGGAAAAAATTGCACTGTTTTTTCCATTAAAATGACGGACACTGTGACAGAAACACAACAGGGGCTTGTAGGTTATTATTATTATTATTATTATTATTTATTTTAAAGCGCCATTGATTCCAGGGCGCCGTACATTCAAGGGGGTTACATACATTACATAACTCAAACGAGTACAGTGATAAGTGATTAATGATAATTGGCACGACAGAGGGAGAGAGGACCCTACCCGCTAGGGCTTACAATCTACAAGGAGGGGGAAAGAGACAGGAGGTGAGGGGCAGACAGTTACAGTTGATGTCTGTTATTTCACAGATACGTAGGCTCTAACACGGATGTGCACTAGACCCAATGGGCATAAGGTTTCTGAAAGACACCCCTAGATTTTTGCTTCGTATTTCACTATTTATTTCACGCAGATTTTACCATTATAGGACACAGATTAACACCATCCAATGGGTTTAATCATGGCTCCCATCACATTTTCCATGTTGAATGCAAATAAATGTGAGTAAGTGACAGGAACATACCTTTTATTACATGATGCAGATTCCATATGATGTGAACGGAAACCAATGAAACAATGTAGTTGCATTATTATGTGGATTTATGTTAGCCTTACAGATGCAGTGTAAAATGAAGGTTTGTGAGAACAAAACAATAAAGCTATCTGAAAAAATGTTGCACCCATACCATGCTGTGCTTGGAAACAAATGTCACTGGCTGCTGATAGTAACACTTAGAATCATGAAGGATGGAAACTAATATAATATGAGAAGATTGTGTAGTATGCATCAGTGCAATGTGTAGATTCTGCATGAAGGACCTGCTGCTCCTTGTAGTACCCACAGCAGTATAACTACTGGTGACGGGTTGGTCAATGGAGGAGTTCAGACCTGCCTAGAGCATGTTTCTGTTGCACACACAAATACTTTTCTTAAATAGATATGTTGCTCGTATGATGTGATCTCTGACCCATGGGGAACTCCTAATTTATCAGAGTATCAGATAACAGATCAGAGTACAGGGGGCTGAATATATATGCATGACACACTATACAAGTTTGCAAACATTTGGAAAAGCACATATCATTTTCTATAAATTTCACAAACTCTTGCTAATTTTTATCGCTCTATAACATGAAATATTAATAAGATACATTTAAGTTTTTGACTGTAACGTTTAAAAATGAGGAACAGACAAAAGTGTATGAATACTTTTGCAACCCACTGTATATTAGTCCTCCATTCCAAAAATATTTCTCAAAGTTTTTAATTGATACTAAACATCTTTATGATTATAAACTATAATCCAACTCCGTGTAGTCATATTGCCACCTATTTGTCACCTACTACATACAAGCTTAGGTTGCTTTCATCATGTTTTTGGCCTCTGCTGGTGGTATTCATCTGACAAATGCCGCAGCGGAGGTGTGACGTGGCCATAGTCTAAAGTGGTCTACATTTTATCTATTTCCCATTGGTAGTGTTGATTGAACCGTTCGAGAAAATTTAAGTTCGAGTAGAACTTAAGTTCGGTTTGAGTTGCGAACCGAACCAAACTTTTTACGGTTCGTTGAAGTAAAAGTTTTAGTTCTAGAGGCGTTTGACAAGCCATTTTAATAGTTTTCAGTGCCTTTGCGGCCATCCAATCAGTGCAGAGCACAGAGAAGTGTCAAAAACATCATCGCTGAGGTGTAGGGCACACTGTATTGCCTTGTGAACCTTATTTCCAGCTCACTCTCTGTACTGTACAGACTGCTCTCTGACTACTTGCTTGCATGCATGCAGGCACAAGATTTGTTTATTAGTGATTTTAGACATGAAAAACTGCTATTTAGATTAGGTAGGAAGTTAGTTAGGGGGGTGTATAGCTATCTTAGGGAATCCTAGAAAGCAATAGTTGGGGAGTTTAGTATTGCTGGCTGTATCTTTCCCACACCCAGAAGCTATTTGGCAACATTTGCAGGCCCCAAAAACCCTAAACTCATAACATCAAACCATATAATCATAGTTGTGCCCAAAAGTTCTTTTTTTTTACTTTTGGGGGTAACTTTTTGTATAAGACACCGTTACCAAATCTCCTATAGAAAGAAATCTATTTCAAATAGTGGTTTATTGGTAAAAAAAAACAAACATTTTGAGTGCCCAAAAGTTCACTTTTGCCGTTTTGGGGGAACAGCTGTTGCATAAGACACTGTTAACAAATCCCCTGAGAAAAAAAACTTTTTTAAAATATGGTTGCTTGGGAAAAAAAAAATCATTTTTGAGTGCCCAAAAGTTTTTTTTGCAGTTTTGGGTACGCTATTGCATAAACACCACTAAAAAAATTTCCCCTATAAAAAAAATCTTTTTTAAATACGGGGTTTGCTTGGTAAAAAACTTTTTGATGCCCAAAAGTTCATTTTTGCAGTTTTGGGGGGTACAGCTATTGCATAATACACCTATCAAATCTCCTATAGAAAGGAGTTTTTTTTCAAATAGGGGGTTCTTGGTGATTTATTTTATTTGAGTCCTAAAAGTTCTTTTTTTGCGTTTTGGGGGTTAGGGGTTTTCAAACACCTGTCAAAAAATCTTATAAAAGAAAATTTTTTTCAAATAGGGTGCTTGGTAAAAAACATTTTGAGTGCCCAAAAGTTAAATTTTTGCGTTTTGGAGGTACAGCTATTGCACAAAGACACTGTTACCAAAATTTCCCCTAAAAAATAAATTTTTTTCAAATAGGGGTTCTTGGGAAAATTGTTTGGTCTAAAAAATTCATTTTTGCATTTTTGGGGGGTAACAGCTACAAAAACCCGTTAAAAAATCTCCTATAGAAAAAATTTATTAAATAAAGATTGTTTGGTAAAATTTTTATTGAGTCCAAAAAAGTTAAATTTTGCATTTTTGGGGGGTTCAGTGATTGCATAACACACTTTTTAACAAACCCCAAAAGAAAAAACTATTTAAATAGGGGTTTTTTTCTGCAAATTTTCTGATTGAAGGAAAAGGGGGATTCACTTATTACATAAACACCGTTAAAAATCTTTACTTTTAATATTTGTTTTTGAACATGGAGAAACTAGGGGTGGAAAGCGAGCAAGAGGGGCGTGGGACAGGGACTAGGGGTACGAGAAAAGGCACTCCTTATAGTGCCCCTGACAATACACAACAACACATCGTCATCGCAGGACCGTCGGGCTTATCACCCTTTGCTCGTTCCCTTTGAGTTCAGTAATGAAGACATTGCTAATCTTTCTTCAGGGGTTACCCCCCCGCATCCAGCTTTTTACCTCCTCTTCCCTCAGTCAGGGGCAGGGCCGGATGGGAAAAAAATCACCCCGGCACAAAGCCCCACCACCCCACAACAATACGCTTAAAATTTTTTAAAAAAAAAAAATTCCCCCTTGTTCCCGCCCTCCACTTTCTAAAAAAACTACACTATAAAGGTGTTTTCACACGCCCTTTTTTTGGTGCTTTTTTTTTAATGTGTTTTTTTTTTGGGGGGCGGGTTTTTTTTGTTAAAAAAGCCCCCTTTTTAAAACCCCCAAACAAAGAAAGGAAGAAAAGGGGTGCAGAGAAACCCATCACACAGAGTCATGTGCATTTGCTTTACAATCGGGGCAAGCCCACCTGACCCACATAAGCAGCAACATAACCTACCCCCCCCACCAATCACATCCCCAGTAGCCCATTTCCCCACAATAAATACAGCCAAAAAAGAAGAAAAAAGACCCCTACAGGGGAAAAGGGTAAAGCCAAAAAATTTGAGGAAGTTTTTCGCCTAAGCTCTAATTAAGCCCAAAATCTGGGGTGTCCCCTAAAAAAAAAATACGCTTGAATTCAAAACATTCCCCCTTTAACTCCTCCCCTTTTTTCCCCCTTTTTTTTATCAATTTTTAACTAGTACAAACTCCCCCTCCCAAAAAGGCCCCCCAAAAAGTAATAATTCCCTTTTTTTTGCCCTACACAGTAAATGTACCCCAAACATTTTGGGTCCTAAAAATTTGAAAATTAAAAAAGTCATAAAAGGGCATTAAATAGGGAGACCCCCCTTAGGTAGGTATTTAAGCCCCCTATTTGGGAGGTAAGTAAAAAGACCTCCCAAACAGGAGCTGGGGGTGTCCCAGGTAATTAGCCAGGTGGGGCCCTTAAATTTTCCCAGGCCCCGGGCAGGGTTTCCTTTTGGCAGAAACAATTTTTGGGCATAGGGCCCGATTAGGGAGGTACCAGTAATTAGGCAGGTAGGGGGGCCCAGTTTTTCACCCGGTAGGGCTAAGTTTTCCCGGCAGGGAGGGCTATAATTTGGCAGGAAGGGCTTTTTAATTAGGCAGGGCCAGTAATTTTTGGCCGGGAAGGGGCCCTTTAAATTAAGGGAAAAGGTTTGGGCCCATTCTCAGGCAGGTAAAGGGGAAATTTAAAATTTGGCCCGGTAGGCTATTAAAATTTGGCAGGGCCCTGGGCCCGTTTAAAATTTTCAAAGGCAGGGCCTTTTTTTAGGGAATAAAGGCTAGCTTCTTAGGGAGCAGGGCTAAATTTTTTAGCAGGCTAGTTTGTAGGCAGGGAGGGCTAGTTTTTGGGGAATAGGCTATTTTTTTAGGCAGCAGGGCAGTTTTTTAGGCAGATAGGGGAATTTTTTAGGGATAGGGCTAGTTTTGGGAGGCGGGGAGGGCTAGTTTTAAGGCAGGCAGGGCTAGTTTTCAGGAAGACAGGGCTATTTTTTAACAGGCAGGGCTTGTTTTAAAAAAGGGCAGGGCTAGTTTTCAAAGGGAGGGAAGGGAAAATTTGCAAAGGGCAGGGAGGGCTAGTTTGTAAGCAGATATTCTATTTTAAGGCAGGCAAGGGCAATTTGGGGCAGGCAGGTGCTTTTTTTTAAAAAGGGAAAGGGAAGGGGTGTTTTGTAAGGGGAGGGAGGGGTAGTTTTCAGGCAGGCAGGCTAGTTTTTTAAACAGGCAGGGCTAGTTTGTGGCAGGCGAGGGGCCAGTAAATTAATTTTTAAAAAAAAAAAAATTAAAAAGTAATACTTACCGAAATTTTCCTTCCTTTCCCCGCCCCTTCTTTCTCTCATTCTTTGTCCAGAGCCGGCGGCCCGCTCCCCAGGCGAGGCGGGGGCCCCAAAAGAAGGCCCAGCGTGAAGTCAAAACAAAATCCTCCCTGTCCGGGGGCCTTTTCCGCAGCTTAACGGCCCGGGAAAACAAAGGATCTCGTGTTATGGGCCCCAAACCGCTGCTTGGGACGCGCAAAAATGGGAGATGGGTGACCCGTGAAAGGGCTGCATGCTGGGTCTGGTGACCCGGCCGGGGCAGCCCGGGGACAGTGTGGGGCCTAAACGGCCCCCCGCACAGGGGTTCCCCGTAGCAGGGTGCGAAACCCTTTTCCGGGCCCCTGTACTGTGCCCCTCACTCGGCCCCCCCTCCGGGGGGGGAAAAACCAGCCCCCCTCGGTGGGCGAATCCAGCCCGGGGCTCGCGGCCCAGCGGCCAAAAGCCCGATTTTCCCAAAGGGCGTCAGGGCCTGGGCACGGGACAAAAATTTTATCATCATCCCTCAGCCAGCCTGAAGAAAAAAATGGGCCAAATTTCAAACCCCAAAAAACGACCGCCCCCGATAATCCATATTCCCGAAGAGCTGTTTTATGACACAATTTTTGGGTTTGGGGGCAGAAGGCCCTTTCCAAAAAATCAAGAGGCCAAAAGGAAAAAATTTCGGGCTGCTCTGACCTTTTAAAAAAGCTGATGAACTCAGAGGGGGAGAAGGAAGCTGGTCCGGTCCCCCAAAAAATTTTCCAAGCAATTTAGCAGTGCCTTTTGCAGTGCCTTGGGCTTCTTAAACCATCACTTGGGGGGATTTAGCGTTCCCGGGGAAAGAAAACAAACCCGTTAAATTTTATGATAAAATTGCAGATCCAAAGTGGGGCTTAATTGGAAGCAGCAGCTGGCAGCGTATCATTTAGTGGAAAAGGGGGAAAAGGGTGAGGGGGTAAAAATTTTTCCAAAGGGGGGCTTGGTCCTTCCCGAAAGGGAGAGGGGTCACACAAGTCCCGGGTGAAATTTCTCCCCCAGCCGGGGTTTTAGTTGGAAAAAGGAACACCTTTAGTATGTTTTCACATTCCCAAAAAAGGTCCAGGGCCTGTGGAAGGGCCCGGGGCCTTTTTCGATCAAGCCCCCAAATTCGACAACTGATGTCATAAAAGCCGGATTTTGCTTTTTAAAACCCTCAGTAGAGGAAAAGAAAAATCAAGATTTTAAGGGCCCCTGACAAGAACGGGCCCTAATGCCTTAACGCATGGATTGGGTTGAAAGAAATCACTTGAAAAAAAAAAAAGGCCCCCACAAGGGGTCCTGGGGTTCCCCAAACCCCGGGGTTTACAATTTTTCCCGCCCCCCCCTCCACCACTTCCAAGCCCAAGTGGTCCTCTGCCTGCCGTGTTTGGGCCAAAAGCAAACCCAAGACAACCCATTCCCCCGTCCCAAAATACGTCGGCCATTCACACTACCCGCAAAAAACACTTACACCTTCCCCTTTCCCCCCCCTTGTGACCGCCAAAAACCGTACAGGCGGCCCGTCCGGCAGCCAGCCTTTTTTTGTACCAATTGGGGGGAGCAAAAAAAGCGCTTTCACCCCAACCATCCCAAAAACCAAATGCCTGAAAGTCGGTATTTGGGCAGGGTGTTGGCCTTTGGGAAAAGTTTTCCTTTTTCCCCGTTTGGGGACACAAAATGGGTTTCCACCGTCATGGCCCTGGCAAAGCCCCTAATATCAAAAGCCCCCAAACGCCCTCCCCTGGAACCCCCCCAAAAATTTCAGGAAAAAATTCTCCAGCCCCGTTAGCTGCATCTGAATCCCCACTACAGACACATGGAAATATAAGCCCCGGTCCCAAAAGGGGATTACATCTTCCCTGACCCCCTCACTTGGGGAGAGTTTGGGGGATGACCCGTGCCCTCGGGGGCTGGGCTCGGCCCCCCAGTAATTTCCAAAACTGCTGGGGATGGGCCCGAGTCCAGAAACCCCCCCAAACCCCCATTGGGGAACATCAAAGTGCAAAAGAAACCAGGGCCATTCAAAAAATTAATTTGCTTGGGGAAAAAAGGGGGGTAATTAACGGTGGGAAAACTCAATTTGGAATTTCCCTTTTACTAGTGGGGTAAACCCCAGGGCTCATATTGGGGCCCTACCTCTTCAATATTTTCATTAATGGGTCTTTCACATGGGTTGCAAAAAGTAAAAATCGATCTTTTTTCAGATGATTTCTAAGCTCTGGTTTAAAATAATCAACACAATAGGAGGATAAATGGTTTATTACAAAAGGGAAACGGGTAAGTTGGGGGGTCTAAAGACAAGAAATGGGGGATGAGGGTTTTTCACAGAAAATGCAAAGGGTTTTGCACATGGAAAAATCCATTAAAAAGATTACATGTTAAAATGGAAAAACGCTGGGGAAAAGTGACATGGGGGAAAAGACTTGTCCCCTGGTTTAAACCCCAAATGGAATAAATTTTGTACATTTTTTGGCATCAGTGCACAGGAAAAGCCATTGTTTAAATTTGAACAGGTACAAAGGCAGGAAACAAAAAAAATAAAAGGACTGGGGGGAAAAATTTCAGTACCCAGAAAGGTTAAACAAAATTAAAAGGGGTTTTTTAAATTTTTTGGGAAAAGACGGCTTCGCCAAAAAATTTTTTTAACCCAGGGCTGTATCAGAACAAGGGGCATCCCCCAAATCCCTGGGAAAGAAAGTTTTTTGCATTAAAAAATAGAAAGGGGTTCTTTACTGTTTAGGGCAGTTTAGACGTGGAACTCTCGCCCCAAAGGGAAAAATTTTCATGGGAATTCACTAAAAAGAGTTCAAGAAGGGGTTGGAAAGCATTTCGGAGCCCGGTTTAAATAACAAGTTATAGTGACCCAGGGTTTCCCGGGAAGGGAAGGGGCTGGAAAACATTTCAGATGAAATTTTAACCCCTTTTTGAGACTAGGAAATTCCCGGGGGAAAAGGGGCTGGAAAAACATTTCTAGATGAATAATATAAAAAATTTTAGTGAAACCCCCAACCCGGAAAAAGGGGTCCCGGATCATTTTAGATTTTAAAAAAAAACAAGTTTTACTGACAAGGATTCCAGAAGGGGGGGGTCGTTGATCCAGGGATTTATTTCCCTTTTGCCAGATTGGGGGCAGGAAGGGAATTTTTTTTTCCCTAACTGAGGACCAAATTAAACTTCTACCCCCGTGGGGGTTTTTGTTTCCTCTGGGTAAAAACTTAAAAACCCCTTTTGCAACACTTTAGCAAATTGGGGTGAACTGGAAGGACGTAAATTTTTTCGGCCGACAAACAAATTAAAAAAAGTAACAATGTAAAAAAGGGGCCCCGGATCTGTGAACCCTGGGGCCTTTTTTCCCTCAAGCCTCAGATTCCCCCGGCCCAAAATCATATGCCCGGGCAAACCCCTTCGTAGGGGAAAAAAATCTAAAGAGTTTTTAAACCCCAAACATGGGAAAAGGGACATCCCCTTTTTTAAAGCATTAATTTTATGTGGAGGGGGTCAAATTTTGGGGAAAAAAAAGGGCCCCACAGGTCCCGGGGGTTTTCCCCCACTGTGACATCCTTTTGGTTCCCTTTCCTCCCTCCACAACTTCCAAAAACCAAGAAAGGGCCTCTGCTGGCGATGTGCCCGGGCAGCATGAGCAAACACCATCCCCCGTCCCCAAAAAATTGTCAGGGGCCCATTTTTCACTGACACCACCCCAAAAACACAGCCAACCTCTTTTTCCCTTCCCCCAGTTTGACCCTGCATTGGGCCTACAGTCCAGTTTTGGCAGCCACCTTTTTTGGTAAACCCGGGGTGGGAAAACATAAGAAATCTTTCACCCCAAACCATCCCCAAAGCAAAAACCTGAAATTCCCCCGCAATTTCCAGCTTTTTCCTTGGGGAAAAGGTTTCCTTTAAGCCCCGGGGGGACACAGATTGGGGTTTCCCCCATGTCAAAGGCCTTGGGATGCCCCTAAAACCAGATTTCTGAGGGAGGGATTTTTTTGGGAAAAAAAAGCCGTCCCAGCCCTGGGCCCGTCACATAGCAGAAAAAATCTCCAGGCATTTGGGTGCATCTGTGGGCCACCAAAATCCATCTCCACGAAAAAGGGCACATGGGCTAGTAAAACATGGTCAAGGGCGTTTCATCTCATTGACTGGGTCACTTTGGGGAGTTTATGGGAAGACAGTTTTTCTGGTTTAAAGATGGGGGTCCTGGGCTCGAGGAAAAATCTTTCCCACTGCTGAGATGGGGCAGGTTTTCCCGATCCCAAACCCTTTAAAAGGGTAGTATCACGGCCAAAGAAAAACCCCCATTCTGAAATTAATGTGTCTTGGGGTCCATCAACACACCGGTCAAAAGCGTGGGAATTTTTCTGTGCAATGAGACCGACCAAAGGCTTTGGGGGCTAAAAACCCGGGCCAGGCAAGGTGGGTTGGTTTTCAACAATGGGAAAAAAAACCCTTTTTCTGCCCCCTTAAAGTTCAGTTTGACCTTTTTAACATCCCTTGCCCGGCACACGTCATGAAACCCGGTTTTGCAAAAAATTTCCCCAAGTGCTAAACCCGGTCTTGCCCCGTTTTGGGTGAGGGGAAACTCGAGGTCTTAGATCACAAATTTTTGGGGCTCCCATCCTGCTTTTGGGGGGGACTGGCAGCATTGCAGAATCAAAAAGGGCCCCCCATCAACGTTTTTATTGTTTTTACCCGGGGGAGAACGCTGGAATTTTTCCCCCCTCCAACCCTGCTCCAAAGATTTTGGTCAGCAGCATAATGCCATTATGCAGTACAAGTGGGCGATTGGGCCCGATGACATTTGGGGTTTTAGCCCTATAGATTGGGGGAAAAAGGTAAAGATGTCTTTCACCATCCTAGCCGTTTTGAAGAAAGGGGCCCCCCAAAAAAGGTCAGTCAGGGAAAATTTCCATTGTTTAGCATGGGGCCCTGGGGGTTTTAAAAAATTTTTACGGAACAAGTGGGCAGACACTCGGAACCCGCAGGGCCCAGCAATGATGGGGGAAGGGTTAGATTTCAAAATGCGGGCAGCAGACCCTTTCCGCCAAAGGGTGTTTGGGAAAGGGCCGGGCTTTTTTCCTCCCCAAATTTAAAGGTTTTCTTTAGGGCCCGGTGGTTTTTGGGGTTTCCCGGGCTGGTGGGAGGACGGGACTTCAGCTCAAAAAGTAAAAGCGCATGAGGGTAGCCATTCGTGGGACGCTCAGGATGAGGAAATTTAAGGTGGATGATGAGGGAGGGCTGGGCATCGACGGACCGATTTACCTTTCAGTGATTTTTAGGTTTGGGAAAAAAATTTTTTGAGGGAGGAAGAGGAGGAAGACTGTTTAAATTCCCCTCGACCCCAAAAGGGTTGGGAAATCCTGGCAGCACCTCACACAAAAGTGCTAGGGAATGCTACTTTTCCTGCAACATTTATCCACCATCAAGGCAAAAAAAATGAACAGCAGTTACTGGGGGCCCACCCCCTTTTTTATTTCCCCATTACAAAAACAAAAGTCAGCAAATTCCTTCCACCCCCTCAAAAAATTGGACAAAGAATCAGGAATTTGAGATAGTGCCCTTTTTTGAGCAATCACCAATGTTGCATCTTCTTCACATTCTAATTCATGGGGGAAAAAACGTTAGCCCAAAGTTTCCAGCAGTAAATGGCAATTTGCCGTAAGGGGAGCAGCGTCAGCAGCAGCAGGGAGTTTGCTAGAAGCCTACTGGGAACATGAACAATCATTATTTACTACCCCATCAATTCCTGTAAGCAGGGGAAACATTCAGACACACAAAAAACCCCCCTTAAAAACCATAGACCATGATACCTGCGGCTCCCAAACCCCATGTTTTTGGACTTGGGGCCCCGGGCCCCCTTCGACTTTTGGGGGGTCCCCAAAAAGGGGTAATGGCCTGAGCTTGCTCGCCACGCTATAGAGGTTTTATCCTGCCAAGCAGCCAACATTATCAAGGAACACACATTCATCACAGCTGGTGGGGTGATAACTGACAAACATATCCATCTTTCCCCTGACAATGTGGATCGTTTGACATTTATCAAAATGAATCAAGCGTGGATCTCTGACGATTTTGTTGCCCCAGTTGCCAATGTCACCGACTTTTCAATGTGAAATACACATTAGACATTGAAAAAAATCAATGGTCCTATTATTCCAAATACTCATTTCTTCTTGCTAATTTTATTATGAGTGTCCAAAAGGTAATTTGTGCTGGTTTTGGGGCCAGCCAACTGTAAAAGACACCATTAGTAAGTGTCCTATTGAAAAAATCTTATTTCAAATACTCATTTCTTCTTGCAAATTTTATTCTGTGTCCAAAAGGTAATTTTTGCTGGTTTTGGGATCAGGCTACTGAAAAAGGGGTTACAGGGGTGCCAGTAGGACAGTACACCTGTAAGTGGCCCTAAGCAAAAAGGGGTCCATTTATATGTTAAAAATAGGAACTAGTAATGCCACTACTAAGGCCCTATTTGATTTAGCTTCATTTGGCCCTGAAATTGTAAATAGATGACTGATCGCAGCCCGGCTACAACTGCACTCCCAATAACTACGTCCCTGCCAGCTGAAACTCGATGTTCTTGCTGCCACCACATATGACATGTCCTTGGGCCCTGGGTAAAAAAGTGATAGAGGGATCGTGCCAGTTACAATGTGCCATTTCCAATACCAATGTCTTCTTATGTGTCAAAGGAGACCCGTATCAGCTGCTACTGCTGTACTTGCTATAGCTATGCTTGAAAAAAATGAATTATTTTAGCCTGTGAATTTTTTTCTGTGACTCTTAGGGTATGTTCACACGGCGTAATTGCAGGGAGTACAGTACGCCCCGCAATTACGCCGGGTGTTCGGGAGTTGCGCTGATCGGCACGTACTCCTGCGACGCGGGGGGCCGGCAGCCCGCCAGCCCCCATAGACTCCCATTACATGTCACTTATCTCCCCATGTGTACAATATGATCGTATTGTACGAGCGGGGAGAGGAGGCGTAACCCGTAGTTCTCTATGAGAGCCATGGATTACCGTAATTATGGGGCGCATTTCGCTCACATTAGAATGCCGCGAAATACGCAGTGAAATGCATACCAAAATAAGCCATGTGAACATAGTCTTAGAGCCAAATTGTCTTCACTAAGTTGTACCATGTACCCAGTTTACTGTTAGGGATGGTAATTCCAGCTTGTTCTCACCTGTTTCAGTATAAAATTTAACCTGATCATCTTCTCCCATTGACTTTAATGGGAATCGGCGATTGATCGAGATCAAGATCGAAAATCGACACGATTTTCTTTAAAATCAACAATCGACTCGATCTAGATTTTTTTAGTGCTCGCTCATCTCTACTCATCACCAATGTTTTTGGACTTGGTCTGGACCCATTCGACTTCTGGGTGTCCAAACTGTATGAATGGCCTTAGCTTGCTCGACACGCCATAGAAGTTTTATCCTGCCCAGCAGCCAGCATTAACTCAGACTGCACATTCAGCACAGCTAGTGATAACTGACAAAAGTATAAGTCTTTCCCCTGACAATGTGGATTGTTTGACATTTATCAAAACGAATAAAGCGTGAATCTCTGACGATTTTGTTGCCCCAGTTACCGATGTCACTGACTAGTAAACTGTAGCAGGTCTTCTAGACAATGTGAAATACACATTTAAACTACACTACATCTCATGTCTGTAGTTCATGTGCCTGCTGCTTCTACAAATTGTATTCTACTGCTGCCAACAGCTAGATTTACAAGTCTTATGGCTGAATTTATTTTGAAATAAACACCTGTATGACCTTGATGTGCACTGCATACACCTCTTATTCCTCCTCCTTGTAGCCCTACAAATCTCTATTTTTAAATGCCTCCACCTGTACTACCACCAAATTTACTAAGTCCTGTTATCCTGAACCTCGATGTTTCCCATTGGCATGTTCTAGCTGCCACCAATGGTACTATGACCTAATCTTGTGGAATGGGATCCTCGATGTTCCCCATTGTTATGTTCTCACTGCCACCAATGGTACTGCTGCCTAATCTTGTTGAACCGGAACCTCCATGTACCCCATTGCCATGTTCTCGCAGCCACCAATGGTACTGCTGCCTAATCTTGTTGAACTGGAACCTCCATGTTCCCCATTGCCATGTTCTAGCTGCCACCAATAGTACTGCCGACTAATCTAGTTTATCCGGAACATCCATGTTCCCCATTGCCATGTTCTCGCTGCCACATAATCTTGTCGAACTGGAACCTCCATGTTCCCCATTGCCAAGTTATCGCTGCCACCAATGGTACTGTCGCCTAATATTGTCGAGCCGGAACCTCGCTGTTCCCAATTGGCATGTTTTCGCTACCACCAATGATACTGCTGCATAATCTTGTTGAACCGAAGCCTCCATCTTCCCCATTGCCATGTTCTCGCTGCCCCCAATGTGACTGCCGCCTAATCGAGTCCAACTGGAACCTCCATGTTCCCCAGTGCCATGTTCTCGCTGCCACCACTGGCACTGTCGCCTAATCTTGTCAAACCGGAACCTCGCTGTCCCCCATTGGCATGTTCTCGCTTCCACCAATGTTACTGCTGCCTAATCTTTTCGAACTGGAACCTCCATGTTCCCCATTGCCATGTTCTCACTGCCACCAATGGTACTGCCGCCTAATCTTGTCGAACCAGAACCTCCATGTTCCCCATTGGCATGTTCTTGCTGCCACCAATGGTACTGCAGTCTAATCTAGTCCAGCCTGCAGAGGCGTAAGTTCAAGTTCTTGGGCCCTGGTGCAAAAAGTGAAATGGGGCTTCTGCCAATTACCATGTGCCATTTCCAATACCGGTGTCAAAGGGACTTTTGTGCCCCCTCAGGATGCAGGGCCCTGTAGCAGCTGCTACCATTGCTATATTACTATAGCTACGCCCCTGCTTGTAAGCTGTCCTCCTCATCTTTTTAGTTAGCCATTGAAAGGAATGAAGTATTTTAGCCTCTCAATTTTTTTCTGTCACTCTTAGAGCCACATTTTCTTCACTAAGTTGTTCCACTTATCCAGTTTACTGTTATGGATGATAATTACAGCTTCTCCACTCTTCTTCACCTGTATCGGTATTTTGCACCTGTGTAGCCTAACCCATGGACTGGGGCTTTTTTTTTTAGTAGCTCTGATTCCTTTTTTCGGTGATTTGTCCATAATGTCAGTGTAGGTGTCTCTGGTAGGTGTCTCTGGTATCTCAGTGTAGGTGCGTTTGAGATACCAGATTTTGGGAAAAAACTAATCCAATCCACACAGGCAGAGAAATCAATCCATAAATGTCTATGTGTTAAATTTTGTGTAATAATGACAAATGACACAGGGAAAAAGTATTGAACACACTTACTGAAATGTATTTGATACTTGTTACAAAGGCCTTTATTGGTGATGACCATACGCTTCTTGTATGGAGAAGCTAGTCGTCTGCGTTGCTCAGGTGGGATTTTGGCCCATTCTTCCACACAAACACTCTTCTAACACTGAAGGTTAGGGCTCCTTTTATGAATTCTGAGCTTTAGTTTCTTCCATAAATTTTCTATTGGATTCAGGTCAGGTGATTGGCTCGGCCATTCTAGCAGTTTTATTTTCTCTTTCTCTGAAACCAAGAATTGAGAATTTGGGATCATTGTCTTGCTGAAATGTCCACTCTCGTTTCATCCTCATCATCCTGGTAGATGGCAACAGATATTTATCAAGAATGTCTCGGTAAATTTGTCCATTCATACTTTCTTCAATTATATAAGGTTTGCCAGTGCCGTATGCTGAAAAACAGCCCCACACCATGATATTTCTACCTCCAAACTTCACTGCTGGTAGAGTGGTTTTGGAGTGATATACAGTGTCTTTGGCCTCCAAACAGTGTTAAACTGGCCCACTGGAGGATCCTCTGTTCCTCGAGTTCGACAGAAGCACTTCCGGTTTTTAACTTAATACGCATCCCAAAAACGCACCTTAGAAACATGCCCCGGAGCTCGGGGCACATCAGGATGCAGGTAATTTCACGGTGGACCCCAAGCTTCATGTTTTTCCACAGAGCTTGGTGCCCACCAGGAGATTACCAGCTCCCCAGTGGGCTCCAAGCTCCACAGCATGTTTCCAACTGTATGTGCATCCTCGGGAAAGTTAAAAACTATGGCTACTGACTACTGTAATTAGCGTAGACTGCTGGGTCTCCTAGGCCTGAGGTTTTTGGCCTAGGAGACACCAGAGTAGCATCTCGGCATAGACAGCGTGATAACATCACGTCCCCACGCCAGACACAAGCTCCTGGTGAGAGCTGTTCAACAGGAGAATGTGGAGAGGTGAGTAAGTTTCTATTTTTAACAATCAGAGGGCCTAAATGTATGCTTACAGGGAGCATGTTTATTGACAGGGGCATCTATATACCTACAAGAGGCTCAATATGCCTACAAATGGCATGAGTACCTAGAGGGGGCTCTATATACCTTCAGGGGTCATAGATACTTACAAGGTGCTGTATATACCTACAGGGAGCTATATACTTACAGGGAGATGTATATACTAAAAGGGGGCTGTATGTATCTACAGGGGACTCTAGGGCATGTATACCTACAGAAGGTCTATACAGGGTCTACCTACCTGCAGGGGGCCTCTATACCTTACTACAGGGAGTCTATATATCTACCTACAAGGGGCATATATATCTACCTACCAGGAAACTATATACCCTGTTTCCCCGAAAATAAGACATCCCCCGAAAATAAGACCTAGTGCATTTTTTATGCAATTCAGAGTTTGTCTGCTTATGCAGATGTGTGTGATGAAATCACTACAGTATATTAATACGTGTTGATTTTTTGTTCAACAATAAATGTCAATTCTTGTTCATGGAAAAATAAGACATCCCCTAAAAATAAGTCTTAGCTCATCTTTAGGAGAAAAAATTAATATAAGACACTGTCTTATTTTTGGGGAAACAGGGTACCTACCTACATGGATGGTTACTTATCTGTCTTCCTAGTTTTGGAAGTGTGCCTACCTACTCAATTAGGGGATTTAACTACCTATTATCTAGTGACACAAAAGAATATGAAAACTTGGTACACGAAGAGCTGCCCCATAGTCATTTGGGGGCACATTTACTGTTTAGGGTTCAAGGGTGTCATTATTATTATCAGGGGCACTATGGGTGGGGAGTTTGAACAGTGGGGGGATATTGTTGGGAAGTGTTGGAAAAGTAAAGAGTAAGATGTTTGTGTGATAAATTCTGCAGGGACAAGTCATGAGTGGAAGAAGACTTTATGGAGGTCTGGATCCTGATGGAGAAGGAAAGGGAAATAAAACAACTTACCAGAGACAAGAACAACTCATCATAGAAGACATCTCTTGTGAGTCCCTCAATGTAACTTTATCACTTATATGTGTGCAGGGTGCCGGTGTACACACGGCATCTACCACTATATGGCAACTGTGTTGCAGTAATATCTGTTGCAGTGCTGATATTATGTGGTGGTATGTTTCAGTCACTATGTGGTAATGATTTGTGGTGGTATTATTCAGTCAGTATGTGATGATATTTGGATTATTATTTAGTCACTGTGTGGTAGTGATATGTGGTCATGGTGTATGGTTTTAGTCAATCACTATGCAGTGATGATATGTGGCGTTATTGGTCACTATCTGGCGGTGATATGTGGTCATGATGTTTTGGTATTATTCAGCCACTATCTGATGGTGATATGTGGTCATGGTGTGGCGGTATTTGGTCTAAGTAGAATTATTGGTAATATTAGCCTGGGGATTCTGATTTTGTGTACCAGTGTTATTTGGCAACTGTGTGACTATTATTTAGTGGTTTTTAACTTAGTACTTTGTGTAATAGCTTTTTATATTATTTTATTTATATAAAATTTATAATTCGGGGAGGGAGACATATATCTTTAGATCTTTAATGTATACCATCCGGTGTCCTGCTTATTAGTTTTGTCTGTGGATTGGATGGGTTGTTACCGACATCTGGTGAGAATTTCATGTCAGTAGCACCTTTAAAAATTTATCTAACTCAAAAATTGATTAGTGAAAAACAGGAAGCACTCCCTGCAATCAATATGAAGCTGGGTACCAGCAAACATAAGACCTCTGTAACAGGTCAATGCTTACATAAATGAAAAAAACTTGCAGCACTCACAAAAGTTTGAAAAAAGTGGAGCTTTATTCCATATCCAAAGGCTGTGGATGTGGAATAAAGCTCCACTTTTTTCACTTTTTTTCAAATTTTTGTGAGTGCCGCAAGTTTTTTTCATTTACCTCAAAAATTGGTGACAAGTTCATTGCTTATTTCACCCGCTGTATGTGAGTGACTATTTTATTAGTATTTTGCACCTACTGCCATGTTGCGCTGGGGTTTTTTTGCCTCCTGCTGGGTAGGGATTTTGGACCTGTCTGTATGTCAGTGAGCATGGGCTATTCTGTGCCTTAATCAGAGGCGAAACGTGCAAAAAGTTAAAATCCTCAGCAGAAATCCATAGTATCGCCCTGGATTTCTGCTTTGGATTCCACATCAAATCTTCCAGATTGAAAAAAAAACAATGTGTGAAAATATCTTTAATGACCCCATAAATTGCCAGCCATAATAAATGTACTTATACCCTTCACCAACAACTCTAAATTTGTAACTATCCCTTCATTCCATGTTCTTTTCTGCAAACAAGTAAATTCCTCAATTGAATTTCTACTGTAGAAATTGTTCTTTATTTTATGACAATCCCTTAGATGTAATAAAGAATTCACCTTGTGCTTCAGTATTCTGATATACCTATATGTCAAAGCATATATCACCTTTCTCTTACATATTGCTCAGTACATCTAGCTATTCTGGAAAATTAGTTCTTCAATTTAATGTATTGAACTCTCACACAATTCATATTTTAATATGCCATCAGCTACTGAATCTTTCAGAACCATCAAGTAATTGACATTGACCCTGAGGGTGAATGTTAATGATTTAAGATCATTCCTCACACATTGAATTGACAATGTCCTGAGCTTTGCTCTATTAACTATACACAGAGCTGCTCCAGAGGTTTGTCCGGTCTTCCTACTCTGCTCTTTTTTTCATAGCCCAGTAATATGCTACAGGCAGGTGAGGGTCAGCAAGTGATCGAGTATCACTGCAGAAGGTGAACAGATGTCTCTTTCCTGCGCAGGGATCTAAACCGCACTGGAGAAGCCTGTAGTGATGGAAAAAAGGTAGAAAGCTATGCTGAATTACACTAAATTGTCTCATATTCTGGGATAAGACCAACATTCTATGAAGTTCAAGGAAGGAAGACCAGATTACCACCTGAAGACACAAACCATGCTGATCATAGGTGCAACTATAGCCATAGTTTCGGCCAGGGTCAGGACAAGGCATTTTGCTGCCCTAAGCAAATTGGGCTAATGGCCGCCCACCACTTCTCTGCCCCCGGAAAAATTTAAAGTCCCTAGCCCTAACCTGACACATGCTGCCTGCGCCCTCCCCAGCTAGGTGGAATAGAGAAAAAAAAACACAGTTATGTCAACACAACAGTGGCAGGGTCTATTAGGCTGTCTTTATATCAAATAATATATTGCTTATAAAAAAGTATTTATAAATAACTATAAGACCATTTTCTATGGATGACACCACTAAATAATTGTTATACAGTTACCACATAATACTGCTATACAAGCAGCAAATATTATCACCATATTGTTACTACACAAACCAGTATACCAATATTATCAATGATACCGCTATACAAAGAACATGACTACATCATGACCACATATCACCACTATATATGGACTGAATAATACTGCCGTATCATGACCTCATTGGGTCTGAGTAGTTCTGCTATACTGTTTCTGAATATAAACAATTATACTACTACCGATATTCTCTCTATATAGTGACTGTGTAGGGGTAGATGCTAAGCTCTCTGTTACCAGACACTTTTTATAGTGATTACAGTACAGGTACATCCAGTGACTCACTGGAGATGTCTTCTCTGATGTGAGTCGTTCATTTTCTACTTTATTCGACCCTGACCGCCATGATGACTTCTCCCGGCCATGATTTATCCCTGCAGAATTTACCACAAAAATATCTTAGAATCCTCACTTTTCTATCATCTCCCTACCAATTTCTACTTTTGTATAAACTTTGTATGGGGTGATAGGTGGGGGTTTTAATTTGTGTTGGCATCAGGTCCCAAAGCACAATGATGGGGAGAGGGTCAGCAGACAAGGTACAGGCCATAGCTTACAGGCACTATCTTTTGGGGAGAGGTAGAGAACCAATCCTCTGGAGATTGTGCTGCGGTTGTGGCCTGAATTCCAAGAAGATCAACTGCAACCATTACCTTCAGGGGGTGCAGAGAGTACTGTGATGTTTTGTGTAGTGTTTCTATTTTTCTACAGGTTTCCTCTTTTAGACTAAATTTTATTCGTTGGACTACGTCAGACCAGCGTTATATCCATTTCTTTAATAAAACAGTCACTGAGGGCTGGTGTCAGTGAGTGTTTATCTAAATAAAGTGTTTTTTTCTGTTGTATCTGTTTTTTTCTGTTATTATTTTATTCCAGTGCTAGTAATGGAGGTGTCTTACAGATGGAAGGAGGGTCATGTTTGTGGAGTTCACTGTATGCTACAAAAGACATGTTATCTGTGTTAGACTGGTCGGTTTAATTTAGGTAATACCACATTTTGGGCATTATCCTTATGTTTTGCCACTTTAGAAAAATAAAAGTTTCTTTTTTTTTAATTTGTTTTATTATTTTCTGAGACCAATAACTCATTTTTGTAGGCTGGCATGTAGTTTTTGTTGGTACCATTTTGAGGTACATGCAGCATTCATCAATTTTTATTTTAATTTTATGGTGACAAAGTGACTTAGAAAACACTGATGTTGACTGTGGCATCTAAGTAATTAAACGGCGAGGATCAGAGTTAAACCCAGTCCAAGACACTAGGCAGGTGACAGCTGTAATAAACATCTGGCAGCCGCCAAGTATGAAGCGACTCTTAAGCCCACTCTTTACTCCCTTACCCTCCGCATGATGTACAGTTATATCCGGCATTAGCAAGAGTTTAATTATTACTACTTATGCTGCTGATCAGTATTCTGTTTTGCTGTGGATCATTATGATTTCTACTTAGGCTCCTGATGAAGTTCAATATTCAATTTACACCACGGAGATTGATCTAGTCATCATTGCTTAACCCCTTACCAACAAATGACGTATGAGTATCTCATGGCGCCGGTTAAGGTTCTATTTAACCCATTTCTCACTACGATCAGCACCCCTATGGCAGGATTGCGAAGTGTTTGTGAACATGGCAGCAATCTTTATTCACCCCACTGTTTATATAATGTGGATGGGTGTACTAAAGATCTAGCCCACTAGTGGTCAAGTACCCCAGGGGGACTCAATGTACAAGTAAAAAAAATTATGTTTAACCTCTTACCAACATTTGACGCACTAGTATGGCACTCGCTACATAGGCAGTGGGTGCCAGCTGCTAATTGCAGCTTACAACTGCCTGTTACAGCACATAATTAACCCATTAACGACACTGTGCATAAATTTAGGTTCCAGTGCCGGTAAGGGGCTTTGTAGCGGGATCGCAGCTCACCATTTGTTACTCCAATCGAGGCACCCGTGGAGAGATCGCAGGGCCTTTATCAGTTAACATGGTGGCTGAAAGCCTTGTGAAGGCTTCCATCACTGCCATGTTTTTTTTGTTTTACTACTTCATGCCCCAGACAGAAAGTAGTAAAACTGCCATATTTGTACATATTATTGCATTGTTTATACAATGCAGAAGGGTGTACTAAAAGCTGAGCCCCTTAGTGGTCAAGTATCCTAGGGGGACTCAATGTCCGCCCCCCCAAAAAAATTATGTTTAAAAGTAAATAAAAAATAAAAGCGTTCAAATCAACCCTCTTTTTTATTTTTATTTGTAAAATGGCAAATTTTACACATAATTAGTAAAATTCAGATCTATTAGAATATAATATCAGTTGCTGAACACCTTAGAGGGAAAAAAATCCAAACGCCAAAATTGCACTCTTTAGATCATTTTATGTCTCCTATAAATTGGAATAAAAGTGATCAAAAAAGTCATATCTATCTAAACATAGTACCAATAGAAAGTACACTTCAGCCCACAAAAATGCACCATCACTCAGGTCCATAGGTGGAAGTACAAAAAAGTTATTGGATGCAGAAAATGGAACTGCAGCGCATATTTTAAATATAGGAAATGTTTGGATTTTTTTACAGTTCTATAACATAACAAAAACCCTTAATATTTGGTATTGTCGGAAATGGATCAACCTGCAGAATAGAAATAATGTATTCATACCAAAACGTGATTGCCATAAAAACAAAACCCCTGCAAACTTGGCGCAAGTACTTTTTTTTAATCACATTTCACCTCATTTAGAATTTTTTGTGGTTTCCCAGTACATTCTGTGGTAAACTGAATGACACCACTGGAAAGTACATCTTGTCCCACAAAATAAAAGTCCTCATATGTCTATGTAGGTGGAAAAATAAAGAAGCTATTACTCTTGGAACAGAAGCAAACTCCAGCACTCATGATACTTGTATTCCGAAGTTAAAATGCACATTTATTTAAATCATATTAAAAACCGAATAAGAACAATAGAACAATGCAGTTTACGTGTTTCAAGCCTACATTCGGGCTCTTAGTCGTAACAAGAAATGTATTGAAAAGACACGATATTTAGAGACAAAACCAAAAGCAGAAACTCCGCTTCAGACTATAATCTGATAAACCCCTGATATTCCTAACTAAAGGTAGGAGATGGATATTGACACATAGCTGAATGAAATAACCAATAAAAATAAATAATAATAACATATATTGAAAAAATGTATAAATACAAATATATAGAGAGGCAAAAAAAAGTAAAAAATAAAAGGAAAAAACAATTAATATTAATAAATATACAATAAATCAGTCTTATCATTTAAACCAAGAGGAAACCTAGTATTTAAAGTCAAAATCCCAAAAGCCTCTCTATCTATTAATAATTTCCTCCAATCTCCACCTCTCATACGTTTTTTTACTTTCTCAATGGCAATAACACTTAAGTGTTTTGTATCCCCAGAATGCATGTCCTAAAAATGTTTAGAAGCACCCGACAAATTTCATTGACCAGGAGCTGAAATGCCATATAAATGTTCTCTGATTCTTATGTGTAGGCTATGTGTAGTACACCTCACATACTGCACATTACGTAAAGTGCATGTAATTACATATACAACATATTTACTGTGGCCATTTAAAAAATTAGAAATCTCACAAAAGTCGCTGCACAAATCACTTCAAAAATCGCGGTAAAATCACACCAAAAACGCACTGTGTGAAAGCACCCTTACCAAATACTCGATGTTGAGTGAACTACTAATCACCAGAGAGCAGATCAGCACTTAAATATTGTACTGGAAGACCATGTGGCTGCTGTAGGGAGACAGAGAGCCATGTTCTTTGTTTTTTCTTGGGAAGAACTTGTGCTTGATTCCCCAGAGAAGGGGCTGGAAAATTGTCCAAACGTAATGGAAAGATTGGTCCATATTTGCTAATCTTGCAGCATATCCGTATTATAGGGTTCAAAACCCTTTCTGCACACTGCTCAATATGGGGAGTGGCTTAAGAAAAAGTGGGAGTGGTTCTACACCAAAATGGGGATGGCTACGATGCGGAAACGTGGTGTAAAAAATGCGCCAAAATTCTGGCGTAGAAAGTAAGCCTAAAAAAACACTGGTCTAAAAGTTAGACAATTCTAAAGCTACACCAATTTTCAGCTTTAGCCACTGTGATAAATCTGGTCCATTTTGAAAATGACTGTTTATGTTGTCTTTTAGGGCTTGTTCACACGGAGTTTTCACTCCGTATTACAAGCGCTTTGTATATCCGTCTTGGGGACCGACAGAGCGGACCCCAAGACGGATCTAACAATTAGCAGTGAGTTTATCACTGCTCGGTATTAGGAAAACGCAGCGGCGTTCAGATGAGAGATCGCCGCTGCGTGTTTCAAAAGCGCTTTGAAACACGCAGCGGCGATCTCTCATCTGAACGCCGCTGCGTCTTCCTAATAACGAGCAGTGATAAACTCACTGCTAATTGTTAGATCCGTCTTGCGGTCCACTCTGTTGGTCCCCAAGACGGATCTACAGAGCGCTTTTAACACAGAGTGAAAACTCCGTGTGAACAAGCCCTTAGAAAGCTACAGTAAATAAGGGACAGTATGTATGCCACTGAACAACATGTTGAATGCACATCAGACCACAAGTGCTCGAACATCGCTGATCACGAGACTACATGCGTTCCAGTTACTTTCAAAACCCTCAAACTTGGTTCACACTGCACTTGTGGTCCCTTTTGGAATCTTCATTGTGGGTATCCTCATTATAGACTAAATTTAACTTTGCACAACTCACCAACTCCACATGAACATGGACGCCAAGCAATACTTTCTTCTGGGGTGCTTGGATCCAGTACCAGGCAAGAACAAGGCAAACAATCCAAAGTCAAAAGGCGTATAAGCCAGACCACCCTAAGATGATATGAATATTAAAAGTCCAAAATTTATTCCATATTATTTAAAAATTCAACAGAAAAATAAGGGCATTAAACACCCTCCACATCGGGCTGGAGGAAATCACACGCGTTTCGGACGATAAGGACCTGTCGTCCAAAATGCATAGTAAACTCCAAGCACAAGAGAGTTAAGGCAGTACTGATAAATAATGGTGGCCACACAAAATATTGACACTTTTGGGCACAATTTGTCCATTTTCACTCTTGTTGCCATTGGTTTAGACATTGATTGCTGTGTGTTGAGTTTTTTTGAGGGCACACCAAACTTGCACTCTTATACAAGGTGTACACTGACTGCTTTACATTGTATCAAAGTCTCATATCTTCATTGTTTTCCCATGAAAAGATATAATGCAGTATTTAGAAAACTATGCAATGCTGTATATACCCACATGGGAAAGAAAATATCATTGCTTTATTGCTCCAGAAGTCTGCAGACCAAGCAAGCATGGTCTCTTCAAACATCATCTGATGATCGTCTGCCACTAATTCCTGGCAACAATGCAGCTTCCCAAGACTCCACTTGTCACTCTGAAATAAAATCAAAAATTAGTAATAAAATTCTACGACTTTATGGATCACAATTTATGAAAATGAGGTGCTTTTTAAAAGAGTAACTTTTTGTCGGGATTTTCCACCCAATTTATATGCTGGAAAGGCAAAAAAGGCAAAAAAAAAAAAGATTGCACTATTGTTGGATTCAATTTATATGGCGTTTATATGATGTTCACTCAGTGTGTAAATTATGTACTTTTAATTTTTTTTACTACTTTTTTAAAAAGAACACTTTTTGTTTTTAAGATTTGCTTTTTAAATTTTTGTCAACAGACCTGCATCAGGGCTTTTTGTAGGAGAGCTGTAGTTTTTATTTATTGTAAATATTGTTACAAGAAGCAGCTTTTAGTTCACTTTCTATTCTAATCTTTAGGGGAGGACAGGTGAAAAATAAAAAACAATTCTGGTGTTACATAGTTTGTAAGGCCGAAAAAAGGCAAGGCATCCAGTTCAGCCTGTTGTGCTAAAGTGTTGATCCAGAGGAAGGCAAAAAACCCAATGAAGCAGGAGCCAATTGTCCTCATTTTAGGGAAAAAATTCCTTCCCGACTCCAATCTGGCAATCGAAATAATCCCTGGATCAACGACCCCTCTCCAGAATCCTAGACATTATAACTTGTTATATTATTACGCTCCAGAATTGCATCCAAACTCTTTTTGAATTCTGTTATTAAATTCACCATGACAAGTTCCTCTGGCAGAGAGTTCCACAGTTTCACTGCTCTAATATTAAAGAATTCATTTCTATGTTTATGTATGTCCTCAAGACATAGAGGATGCCCCCTTGTTCTTAATACAGTCCTGCGTATAAATAAATCTTGAGAGAGATCTCTATATTAACTTGTAATATAGTTAAACATAATTATTATGTCCCCCCAAAGCCGTCTTTTCTGTAAACTAAATAACCCCAATCTTGCTAATCTTTCTGGGTATTGCAGCCCATCCAGTCCTTTTATTATTTTTGTTGCCTGCCTTTGTACCTGTTCAAGCTCTACAATGTCTTTGCTGTGCACTGGTGCCCAAAACTGTACACAATATTCCATGTGTGGTCTAACCAGTGACTTATATAATGGGAGAATAATGTTCTCATCATGTGCATCTATGCACCTTTTAATACAACCCATGATCTTATTTGCCTTGGCAGCTGCTCCCTGACACTGGCTGCTACAATTAAGTTTACTTTCCACCAGGATTACAAAGTCCTTCTCCATGTCACTTTTACCCAGCATTTTTCCATTTAACATGTAATCATGTAATGGTTTTTTCCTCCCCATGTGCATAACCTTGCAATTATCTGTGTTAAACCTCATCTGCCATTTCTCTGTTAGTTTTTTTTGTTGTTGTTTTTTTACAGATTTTACCACTTATATACTCATTTAGCTGAAGGCAGGTGCCGGCTGTAATTAACAGATGACATTTAACATGCATGGGGTCGGCTCAACTCACGAACCTGCTTTATTTAGCTTTGAGCCCTTCCCCTGACTGGCAGAGATAGGTGCCCTAGCTGGTTACTGCCTACTTATCGTCCAGGTCTTGGGTGGAGTATAGGATTCAGTAAGACAGATATATTGGGTAGGAAGGATAGGGTTCTGTTTTTTGTGGTTCCTGAGTTAGGGATCTGGCCAGTGCAGGAATTTGTAATAATTCGGTAAGATGATGTTCTGCTCTCCCAGTTCTTGTTCACACAGATAGATTCTACTTTAACCCCTTAAGGACTAGGCGTTTTTTTTTTTGGTGACACGTTCGTTTTTCCCTCCTCGCCTTCTGAAAGCCATAACTTTTTTATTTTTCCACCTACATAGACACATGAGGGCTTTTATTTGGAGGGACAAGATGTAATTTCTAATGGTGTTATTCACTATACTATAGAATATATTGGGAAACCGCAAAAAAATTCCAAGTGGGGCAAATTGTGAAAAAAAATGTATTTTCGCCATGTTTGCGAGGGTTTTGCTTTTACGACGTTCAATCTTCGGTAAATACAATGTGTTATCTGTATTCTACAGGTTGTTACGCATCCGGCAATACCAAACATGTAGGGTTTCCATTATGTTTTGGTACCGTAAAAAAAATTCCAAACATTTCAATTTTTTAAATTTTGTGCGACCATAACTTTTTTGTACTAAACACTCTACGGACAGTCAGTGAGGGAGGCATTTTTTTGCGGGCTGAAGTTTACTTTTTATCGCTAGCAGTTTGGAATTCATGCGACTTTTTTGATCATTTTTATTCCATTGTTTGAGTGACTTAAAATTACCAAAAAAATGCAATTTTGGCGTTTGGACTTTTTTTTCTTCTACGGTGTTCAGCGTATGGGATAAATGATGTTATATTTTTTATAGATTGGACTTTTTCGGACGTGGCGATACAAAATATGTGTAACTTTTTTATTATTTTAATGATTTTATTTGTAAAATGGGGAAAGGGGGGTGATTTGAACTTTTAATACTTTTTTTTTTGTACTTTAAAACTTTATTTATTTATTTTTTTACTGTAACATTGAGGCCACCTATGGTACTTGACCACTAGGTGGCGTGATTGTTAATACAACCTAATAAATTGCATAGGCAATGCATTAGGGTGTACAAAGATGGCGGTTTCCCCACTTCCTGTCTGCGGACGGAAGTTGGGCAAACCGGCCAGGGTAAGTGACGGGAGCCTTCACAAGGCTCCCCACCACCATGCCCGGTCATCGGATCGGCGCAGCGGCCATCTTTGCCGCGGTGTCTGATGGGTAAAACAGCGCCAGCGGGCGGAGCCACCCGCCGGCGCTGTTACTGCCGGGTGTTAGCGGCGATTTGACGCTAACACCCGGCAGCTGTGCAGGGGGGTCGCTGCGCGATCCCCCCTGCAAAGCCCCTTAGCGGCCCTGGGACGTACTCATATGCCCAAGGTCGTTAAGGGGTTAAGTGTTATCAATCCCTGGCTCTTTTTAGTAAGTGTTAGCAGGACCATAACATTGAGGCAACACTCATTTGGACAGTGATGGCTACAGAAGCAATAAGGTATTAGGTCCATCAAGGTAGTTAGGACCGTGGTTTTAGAGGTATTATATATATTAAAAATTAAAACCAATTGTAAAGAGATAAGTATATCTAAAAATACACATGTAGAAAATCTTCTGTAACCAATGCCATCAGTATATTTTGCAACAATAAGGTTGCGAAGCTCGAGAGACAGCTCACTGGTTTTACCCATCATGAGATGTTTCTTGTGTGGCACCTTTATAGACCATCAGTTGAACCAGTTGATATTATTTTTCAATAAGTGGCAGGATTGCTTTCTAATTACTAATAGATTTCTACTGGTGTCATGACTTTCCATGGCTTTTTGTACCTCTCTGTGTTCAATACTCGTTCCCTGTGTCATTTTTCATCATTACACATAACTTAATTTATGGATATTTATGGCTTGATTTCTTTGCCTGTGTGGATTGAATGGGTTGTTACGGAAATCTGGTGAAAATATCATGTCTATAGCACATTTAGAAATATATTTACTATCTATTTGATAAAACATAATCCATGTGAAATATATGCTGGATTATCTATCCAGCATAATCCATTTGCTTCTCTAGTGTTTTTGTGTTTTGTCTTGTGATGTCTTAATTGTTCCTTTATTGATATTTAGTAGAACAATATCATCGTGATTTTGGTTATGAGATACCTACTATGCTATTATGGTTTATAGCCTTTTTTATTTCAATTATCTTGCTTCAATATTGCATTACTCTTTACTTCATTATTGCATTCTTTATTGTTTTTATTACATTGAAAAACTGTAATAAAACTTCAATTTAAAAAAAAGAAAAGAAATATACCATACATGCTGTCCCAGAATTCAGCTATTTGCTCTCCCTCAGGAGTCGCATTTAGCTGGAGTGTCCCTGCCAGCGCCTGGGCCATTGCAGTGCCCGAGCGCCGACAGTGACTCGAGGACGGATTTTTTATGCTGAAAAACTCGGCTTATACTCGAGTATATACGGTATTTACTTAGAAAATTGTTGATGTGTTCAATATTTACACATGTATATGTATTTGAAACCAGAAGTCAACATACACTATATAAAAAGACACATCTGCATATTTTTCTCACTATCTGACATGAAATCAGAATAAACCTTACCCGTTTTAGATCAATTAGGATTACCAAAATTATTTGTATTTGCCAAATCTCAAGCAATGAGAGAGATATAATTTTTAAGGTATTTTTATTACTTTCTGCAAAGTCAACAGTTCACATACACTAGGAATACTATGCCTTTAAACAATTTTGGACAGCCCATGTGATGATGTCATGTCTTTGGAAGGTTTATTGCCAACATCTGAGTTCATTAGAGACACAGCTGCTGTGGATGTATTCTATCGCATACCAGAAACACACTGCTTCTGTGTGTAACATCATGGGAAAGTCTAGACAAAAATAACCCAAGATATCAGGAAGAGAATTGTGCACTGGATCATCCTTGGGAGAAATTTCCAGATACCTGAAGGTGCCTCGTTCATCTGCACAAACAATTATAAGCGAATAACAAACAAGATGGGAATGTCCAGCCATTATACCACTCAGAAAAGAGACAGGTTCGGTGCCTCAGAGATAAACGTGCTTTGGCCTGACATGTGCATATCAACCCAAGAACAAAAGCAAAAGACCTTGTGAAGATGCTGGCGGAAGCTGGTAAGATTATGTCATTATCCACAGTGAAACGAGTACTGCATCAACAAAGGCTGAAAGGCCACTCTGCCAGGAAGAAGCCATTACTCCAAAAGAAACATAGAAAAGCCAGAATAATGTTTGCAAATGCACAATTTTGGAGGCATGTCCTGTAGTCTGATGAAACTAAAACTGAACTGTTTGGCCATAATGACCATCGTTCCATTTGTTGGAAAAAGGGAGAAGATTGGAAGCCTAAGATCACCATCCCAATTGTGAAACATGGGGATGGCAGCATCATGACGTGGGTTTTTTTTGCTGCAGGAGGGACTGATGCACTTCATAAAACAGATGGTATCATGAGGAAAGAAGATTGTGTGGCAATACTGAAGCAACATCTCAGACATCAGACAGAAAGTTAAAGCTTGGGCTGAAATGGGTCTTCCAAATGGACAATGACGCAAAGCATACTGCCAAACTGGTTACAAAGTGGCTTAAGGATAACCAAGTCAATGTTTTGGAGTGGCCATCACAAAGCCCTGAGCTCAATTTTATTGAAAATTTGTGGGCAAAGCTGAAAAGGCAGGTGTGGGCAAGACGACCTACTAGCATGGCTCAGTTACATCAATTCTGTCAGGAATAATGGGCCAAAATTCCTACCAACTATTGTGAGAAGCTTGTGGAAGGATATCCAAAATGTCTGACCCAAGTCATACAGTTTAAGGGAAATGCTACCAAATACAAATGAAATGTATGTAATCTTTTGACTTTTCAGAAAGTAATAAAAATGCCTTAAAATATATAAATAATTTTTGTAATCCTAATTGACCTAAAACAGGTAGGGTTTATTCTGATTCATGTCAGATACATGCATATGAGTCTTTTTACATAATGTATGTAAACTTCTGATTTTCCCTGTGTGTATATATATATATATATATAAATATATATATATATATATATATAGTCAGTAACACTCAGATACAGTGTGTGTATATACAGTTAAGAACACTCACATATAGCTGTCCTATATCATTTTGTTCTTGAGATAACAACATGGTGAAACATATATGTTTTGTAAAGGGAGGAGTTAACAGCTTGGGCCAGGCATACGCAGGTAGGCAATAGTCTTTGGAAGTGTTTTTGTACTTGTCGTAATTTTTTATTGTTTGTGTCTTACGCCTGACCTTGTTGGGTTTCTGGGACACGCGTTTGTGCTCTGGGTTTTTGGAGGAGCGAGGCAATGATTCAGTGACTTGTTATCCGATAGATTTGTGTTACAATAGGATGCTGTCTGTAGTTTGGTTAGGCAATAGTCCTACTATTACTACTTATACTTATTCATTAGTTCCAGTTTACCAATTAATTACTTATTACTACTTACTACTACTTCATTATTTCCAGTTTACCACTTAATAAATTAACTAACCTACTGTCCTTAGATATACAGTATCAGTTTATTGCTAATCCTAATACTTGGCTTGCACACTTGGACAGACAACCAAAGTTATAGTTAGAGATGGGCGAATTGATTCTAACGAAGTGGAATTCGTTTAGAATTTCAGGAAAAGTTCGGTTCTGAACGAAGTCGAAGTTTGGGGTACTTCGGGTGAACGAAGTGTGCTTTTGATTGATAAAATGGCTGCGAGCACATGGCGTTACATGGGGCAAAAGCACTCTGGGAGGAAGAAGGGCATAGCAGGCATGACATGTGCAGAGGTGAAGCCAATCAGAGTCCGGTGGGATTCTGTGACGTCACCGCACTATATAAGTCCGGGCGCGACGCCGGGAGCTCACACTCCTCTCACTGTGCTCATCAGGGAAGGTGCTGCCACGGCTGCTTGTGATAGCTCTTACTGAAGAACTGATTTTTATACAGCGATTTTTGGGGGGTGTCTCAGCTTGTCTCAGAGACTGCTTCTCTTACGTTCTATTTCTGATTTTGTGGGGTATTGGATCTGAAGTCCAGTGTGCGTCCAATGCAGCTGCATATACATTTTAATGTTATCTGCTCACAGCACATTGAATATCCAAGGGGGATCTAAGCCTGTTCCTGTTGTATTCATTTAAAGAAAGAGCGATTTTAAAATACAAATACCACTTCATTTTTGGCTGCTCAATTCTTTTGCGCAATTTACATCCAGGGGTTAATTAAGCGTTGTTCTGCCGTTGTGGTGACTAAAAGAAACTGTCTTTTTCACCGCCAAAAAATTTTTTTTTCCTGTAGCCTAATTCACAAGCGAAGGTTAATTAAAAAATTTTCTCTTGTTGTGTAGCGTAGAAAACACGCCATTGTAACACGCTACAAAGCTCATAGTTTGTGGTTGCTCAATTGTTTGGCGCAATTTACATCCAGGGGTTAATTAAGCGTTGTTTTTCTGCTGTGGTGACTAAAATAAACCGTCTTTCACCACCAAAAAATAAATTTTTCCTGCAGCCTAATTCACAAGCGAAGGTTAATTACAATTTTTTCTCTTGTTGTGTAGCGTAGAAAACACGCCATTGTAACACGCTACAAAGCTCGTAGTTTGTGGTTGCTCAATTGTTTGGCGCAATTTACATCCAGGGGTTAATTAAGCGTTGTTTTTCTGCTGTGGTGACTAAAATAAACCGTCTTTCACGGCCAAAAAAATAAATTTTTCCTTTAGCCTAATTCACAAGCGAAGGTTAATTACAATTTTTTCTCTTGTTGTGTACCATAGAAAACACGCCATTGTAACACGCTACAAAGCTCGTAGTTTTTGGTTGCTCAATCCTTTTGCGAAATTTACATCCAGGGGTTAATTAAGCGTTGTTCTGCTGTTGTGGTGACTAAAAGAAACCTTTTTTTTAACTGCCAAAAAAAAAAATTTTTCTGTAGCCTAATTCACAAGCAAAGGGTTAATTAAAATTTTTTTTCTCTTGTTGTGTAGCGAGAAAACACGCAATTGTAACAGCTACAAAGCCGTGTTTTTGTTGCTCAATTGTTTGCGAAATTTTACTTTCAGGGGGTTAATTAAGCTTGTTCTGCATTTTGTACTCAGTAAAAAACTTTGGGTTTTCACCGCCACAGAAGAAATTCTGTAGCATAATTCAATCCAAGGGTTTCCTATATACTCGAAAACCCCCTTTTTCACCCAAAAAATGAGCTGAAAAACTCTAACCCTCGTTATCTCGACCCCCTGCGGGGGCTGGCCCGACAGGGACGCTCAGTTATATGCGGCTCCCCAGGGGGCGCATAAGCGAATGCCAGTACAGCACGTGTCCGGGGGCTGCGCTGGCCCGGGCACTGTCCGCGATCCCCTTTACCTCATGCGACCCCCGGGGCGCATATAAGTGAAGGGGATACCACTTTTGGGGGCACAAGCGGGGGCTCCGTGCTCCGCAGTGGGGCTCCGGGGGTCTCGGCCACCCGCAGTTTCCGCACAGGCAGGGTGTCATCACCTGCGTGCCGACCATGACGTACCCCCCCTGTGCCGAAAGAGCAGGAATCGCCGGGGAGGCCGGGGGCGAGGAGGGGGATGGAGAGGGAAACGGAGCAGCGGGGAGTCAGAATGATTGTTTTTGATTTTTTTTAAACTCCTATCCTGCTTTCAGCGCCATACCTGCCCAAAAGCGCCTAAACCGCCAAAAGCTGCCTATACCCGCTACACTGCCTATACCGCCACAGCTGGCCCATACCCCCCTACACGGCCCTATACCTGCCTACAGCTGCCTATACCTGCCCATATCTCCACAGCCGGGCCTATACCTGCCCCAGCTGCCTATACCTGCCTACACTGGCCCTATACCTGCCCACACGGCCCTAAACCTGCCTACAAGCCGGCCCTATACCTGCCTACAGCCAGCCCTATACCGGCCCTAAAGCAAGCCTACAACCTGCCTACAGCTGGCCCTATACCTGCCTACAGATGCCTTACTGCCTACAGCTTGGCCCTATACCTGCCTACAGCCACCCCTATACCTGCCTCAGCCAGCCCGATACCTGCCTACAGCCGGCCCTACACCTCTACTGCCGGCCCTAAACCTGCCTACAGATCCTATAACTTGCCTACAGCCAGCCCATACCGTGCCTACAGCCGGCCCTAGACCTACCCTACACAGCAGCCCTATACCTGCCTACAGCAGGCCCTATACCTGCCTACAGATGGCCTATAACCTGCCCTACCAGCCGGCCCTATACCGCCTACCGCCGCCCGTATACCTGCCTACCAGCCGGCCCTATATACCTGCCTAAGCCTTGCCCTATACCTGCTATGGGGCCCCTATACTGCCTATTACCTTCTATGGGTACCCTATACCTGCCTATTACCTGCGTTTGGGGCCAATAACCTGCCTAGAATCTGCTTATGGACATATAACTGCCTATCTACTTGTCTATGGGCCATATACCTGCCTATACCTGCATATAGGGCCATAAATATCCGCCTATACTTGCCTATGGGGGACCATTAAACTGCCTATGTAATTTATTGGTATCCATTTTTATTTTTAAAATTTACCAGTACCCTGCATTTTCCTACCCTAGCTTTATAATCGAGTCAATAAGTTTTCCCGTTTTTTGGGGCAAAAGTAGGTGCCTCGCTTTATACTCGGTCGCTTATACTCGAGTATATACGGGAAAATAAGCCTGTGTTTTGAGCCTTTTAAATTTCAGTAAAAACACAAGAGTTTTTAATGCACATACAAGTCAATTTTTCCTGCCCATTTGTGGAGCACAATTTATATCAAGGTTACCAAGCTTTGTAACTGGGTTCATTTGGAATCAAATACAGGGTGAGTATTTATCATATACAGATAACTTCATCAAACAGTGTCCTGGTACTTTTGAAGAACAAACAGTATGTCCAAACAGAGAGGTGGCAGGCTCTTCACCTGCGACGGCAGAGGCACAAAACATTCCAGGCCCAGATCGCAGCACACAAGGGCACGTCGCAGCAGGGGTCACTCGGTGAGGCCACAAACTGCGCTGTCATCTACCGGCCCGTGTGCTGACTACAACCTAAAGGTTCTTGATTGGTTGACAGGACATCCACTTCCTCCCTCCCAATGACCATCTGAGACAAACCCCAGCCCAAGAGTCGGTGGGAACGTCAGACACAACCCTTAGTTGCATGGCCCGGGAGCGGTCAGAAGCGGCCCAAACCCTGTCCGCAACCCGCCTCTGTCCCATCCCAGTTCCCTCAGCCAGAGATCTACTATGTGGTCTGGCTCAGCGCCACTATATAGTGAGGATGAACAATTTTGAGGAGTGGACAGTCAGCAGCTACTTGGAAGCAAAGTAAATGGGGCCAATATCCCCTGCTTCTTGCAGTAGGCGGCAAAGTAAAGATGTGGAGAGTGGCATGGGAAGGTCATGTGTGAGGGGTCAGCCTCTGCATACCAAGACCGTTGATGAACAGCAGTGACGATGAAAACAAATAGATGATGATGTAGCCGACCGCACTTGGGAGCACGGGTGATGGCAAGGGCTCATCATCAGTCAGAGAAGAGGCGTCAGCTTTTCGCATACAGGCAGCGGTGCAGCCAGCAAGTGGTTGTGTGGCTGTTAGTCAGCAGGGAAGCACAGTGTGAGTCGGCGAGCCAAGCGCCACACGGGGAAAAAAAAACCACTTCGCAGGTCCAAACAAGTAGCGGCACAGGGGCTCAGCGAGGCAGCGGCAGTAGTAGTCACTCAGTGCGGAGCATTCTCGGCAAAATCCGATACTCGATCGGTGTGGCAGGTTCTTGCTAAGACACCGGAGGACCGAATATGGGTATATGTAGAATCTGTGGGCAGAAATGAATCGTGGCCCAGGTACTAACGATGGCAGCACGGCCCTGCGTCAACAATGCACATCACCATCCGTGGCCTGGGATGAAACGTGGCTCAAGATGTGATGATCCATCCTGCCGCCGCAGCAACAGCAGCAGCATGCCCAGTGGCACACATGCCATGGCAGCCAGGTCACAACCTCGCATAAGGGAGCTTTTCTCTTTGACACATCACGCCGATCCACGATGCTCCTGCTTCGCGCTACTCATCGGCGCCAGCAGTCGTTCAGACGAGGCGATTGCAAAGAGACCAACATATGCATCCAACCACCATCCTCAAGTGCAGCAGCTGACGTGCTCCTGTCCAAGTTGTTTGGTACTGCAGCCCTCCCTTTCCAAATTTGTGACTCTGCACCGTTCAGAGAACTAATGGCTTGTGCCGACTGAGATGGAGAGTTCCAAGCCGTAATTTATTTCCAAAAAGCACGTACCAGCATTCATAAATTATTTAGAACAGAAGGTTGGCCAGTCCCTTGAGCTTACGGTTTGTTCCAAGGTCACGGCAGCGCGAAACGTCTGGAGCTGTAACTACGGACAGGGGCCATAAATGTCCTTTACGCCCACCAGGGTGATGTGCGTTCCAATCCCAGGACACCACAACTTGGACAGGAGACGCCGCTTTCTCTTTCTCCTCCTCGTTGTCAAACAGGCGGCTCCTGCGCAATGTTCCGCCTCCTCCTCCTCCTCTCACCACCACCACTCAAGCCTCCACACATACTGCTTCCATCATACCACATGATGTAGGGCACTGCGGTGTCCAACCAGTTCTACACCGCTGCCTCGGCGAACAAAGTCACACAGGGAGAACTGGTCCTCATCATGCAGCAAGAAATCGAAGTGTGGCTTTCTCCGCGCCAACTGCAAATCGGAACCATGGTGATGGACAATGGAGGTAACATGGTCCGCCTGCACCGAGGAGGGATGGTCCATGCCCCTGCATGGCGCAGTGTTCAATCTGGTTGTGAAAAGGTTCCTGAAGTCTTCCACCGATCTTCAGAAGATCTGAAAATGGCCAGGAAACTGTGCATGCACTTCATCCATTCCTACAAAGCCAGGAACACCCTCCTCGAGTTGCAGCGCAGAACGGCCTCCCCCAACACACTCTGATATGCGATGTTTCCACCGTTGGAATTCCAGCCTGCACATGTTGGACCGACTGTATGAACAGAGAAAGGCCATTAACGATTTTTTGATGATCCAGGCGGACAGGAGTACTCCCCTGTGTAACTTGTGCAGCCAGTGGCAGCTCATGCGTGACACCTGCCGTTTGTTGAGGCCATTCGAGGAGGCCACGTTATTTGTCAGTCCCAGGACTATCGGATGAATAACGTCATTCCACTGCTTCATGTCCTGGAACAGATGCTGAAAAATCTGTCTGGCAGGGACTGGAGAGTGCGACTACATCTCGCGGCCACATGAGTCCGGTGGGACTGAAATGGAGGAAGGAGGAGTGAGGACATTGGAGCAGAAGCATTGTCTGGTGAAATGAGTGGATTTTCTACCAGGTGACAAGAGAGGAGGAGCAGGACAGCTGGAGGAGGTAGATGGAGAGAGGAAGACGAGGCAGATGACCCGCAAGCACCGTGGCAGTATACAGTGGAGATGGAGGCAGGGAGCCCTCGGAGTCACTTGTGCAGATGGCCCGCAGCATGCTGATTTGCCTGGCTAGTGACAGCCGAATAGTCAGCATCCGGCAGAGGGATGACTTCTGGCTCTCCACCCTATTGGACCCTCGCTACGGTCCAAAATGGAGCCTTTTTCCCCGCTATTGAGAGGGAGGACAAACTCAATACTATAGGGAAATCCTCCTATCAGTTGGCCGCTGCCTATGTGCGGCATCGTCCCTCCTCTGACAGGTCTGACCGGGGGTTCTTCAGCGCTCACGTACTACTGCCGCGGCTGCCGGGGGAAGGTGGGGGGGTCGGAGCAGTACCAGCTCCATCAGCAGCAACCTAAGTCTGGAGTCACTGATGAGCAGCTTCCTTCACCCCCTAGTGAGGAGGCAGTCGCCAGCAAGCAGCAGCAGGACCTGGAGCAGACCCTGAACCAACAGGTGGTGGCCTACTTGGACAGCACTCTGCCACCCCAGTTAGAAGATCCGCAGGACACTGGGCACCAAACTGGATGTGTGGCCGCAACTTGCCGAGTTTGCAGTGGAGGAAGCTGTCCTGCCCGCCAGTAGTGTGGCATCAGAGGCGGGTGTTCAGTGCGGCGGGGGCCATCGTTACCCCAAGGAGAACCCCTTGTCCACGGGAAATGTGGAACGACTGACCTTTGTCAAGATGAATCAGGCGTGGATCGGCCAGGATTTCCACACACCAATGCCTTAGGCGTCAGACTACATCAGCCATGACGCCTCACCCAAACTGGAAAAATGTATCTGGGTTCAAACTACCTGCCTCAGCCACTATTCTGATGCCGCCACCCCCTGATGCCACACATCTGCTGACAGTTTCTCCATCTGCCACCAACCATCTTTACCAGGATGGTTTGCCACCCACTTAGTCAATTCTGCCATCTCTCTGATCACTCTGTCATTGTGCCACTGTCTGACCTCATGCTCTGCTGTGGCTGCTGCCGTGCCTCCACACTGTTCATTGTGCCACTCTCTGACCTCATGCTGTTGCTCCTGCCGCCGTCCCTCCACTCTCTGTCATTGTGCCACTCGGGGGGGCCTATTATTTTTTGCCCCCTCCAGAATGTGATTTTCCCACTTTCGGGACTCATGCTGCTGCTGTGGCTCTCCCGTGCCCTGGGGACCTGTGTCTTGTCCCCACTCTGTGGCCTTTTCCCTTTTTTTTCCCCCTCCAGAATGTCATTGTGCCACTGTCTGACAAAATGTGCGCCCCGACACTCCACTCTCTGTCAATGTGCACTCTGGGCCCTACTATTTTTTTGCCCCCCAAAATGTCATTGTCCCACTGTCTGACCTCATGTGTGCTGCCGTGACCTACACACTTTTTATTGTGTACTGTCTACCTCATGCTGCTGCTGTGGCTGCTCCCCGTGACCTACAACCTGTGCTTTGGCCCCACTCTGTGGCCTACTCTGTTTTGCCACCTCCAAAATGTGATTGTGCCACTCCCGGCCCTCATGCTGCTGCTGTGGCTGCTGCCGTGACCTACACACTGTTCGTTGTCCCACTCTGGGCCCCTATCCTGTTTTTGCCCCTCAGAATGTCATTGTGCCATGCTGCCCCTATCGCTGTGTGGTGCTGCCGTGTTTCTACACATGGTCATTGTGCCACTGCCCGGACCTCATGGCTGCTTGGCTGTGCCTGACCTAACACGTGTCATGTGCCACTTGTGGATACTCCTGTTTTTGCACCTCCGATGTGATTGTGCCACTGTGCCCCTCATGCTGTGCTGTGGCTGCGCCGTGCCCTCCACACTCTGTTTGTGCCACTGTCTGACCTCTCTGCTGTGTGGCGCCCCTTTTCCCCCCCATGTGTCATTGTCCCACTGTGTGGCCTACTCCGTTTTTGCCCCCTCCAGAATGCTTTGTGCCCTTCTGCCCTATGCTGCTGCTGTGGTGTGCCGTGACTTACACACTGTGTCATTGTCCACTCTGTGGCCTATCCGGTTTTTCCCACCTCCAGATGTGATTGTGCCACTGCCCTGACCTCATGCTGCTGCTGTGGCTGCTCCCGGGGACCTCACACTGTGTCATTGCCCCCACTTTTTGGCCTACCCCTGTTTTTGCCCCTCCAGAATGTCATTGTCCCACTGTCTGCCAGCTGTGTTGGGCGCTCCGTGACCTACACACTGTGTCTTTTCCCCACTGTCTGACCTATGCTGCTGCTGTGGTAGCTCCCGTGACCCCCACATGTGTCTTTGTCCCACTCTGTGGCTATCCTGTTTTTGCCCCCTCCAAAATGTATTGTGCCACTCTGACCTCATGCTGCTGCTGGGCTGTCCCGTGACCCCCACCTCTTTTCATTGTCCCCACTGTCTGCCTTCATGTGCTGCTGTGGCTGCTGCCGTGCCCCTCCACACTGTGTCTGTCCACTTGTGGCCTACCCCTGTTTTTGCCACCCCCAGAAGTATTGTGCCACGCCTGACCTCATGCTGCTGTGTGGTGCTGCCGTGACCCCCAATGTGCATTGTCCCACTCTGTGGCCTACTCCTGTTTTTCCCCACCCCCCATTGTCCCACTGTCGACCTCTGTGTGCTCCCGTGCCCTGCACAGTGTCATTGTGCCACTGTCTGACCTCATGCGCTGTGACCTACCCCCTGTGTCTTTGGCCCACTTTTGACCTCTGCTGCTGCTGTGGGCTCCCTTGTGACCTACACACTCTGTATTTGCCACTTTTGCCCTCATGCTGCTGTGGGGCTGTGCCGTGACCTAAACTTGCATTGTGCCATGTTGCCCTATGCTGCTGTTTGCCGTGATTTTCCACGTGTCATTGTCCCACTTGTGGCTTTCCTGTTTTTGCCCCTCAAAATGTCATTGGCCACTGTCTGACCTCATGCTGGTGGCTGCCCCCGTCACCCACATCTGTCCAAATGTTCCCACTGGCTCTCGCTTGTTTTTTCCGCTTTTCTGGCATGATTTATCAGGCAACTTCCCGCTTCAGTCTTTTGGTCATTTTTGCCCTTTTAAAGGCCCCGGGGAATTTTTATAGGGGGAAGCGATTTTAAGAGCGGGGGGGCCCGTCATGTGGTGTCTATAAAACAAAAAACTTTGTTTGAAGACCAAACCAAGCTCCCTCTGCATTTTAAAAGCATGGCACAACGTTCTACACCCCCTGCAGGCTCTTGCAGCCTGGGAAATAGCTTTTTTTTAAGTGATTCGTCCCCAAGTAAATTTGGAACGAGTTTTTTTTTTGCCAGAAAAACCGGGGGGAACCCTGAAGAACCCCAATTTTGGGAAAATTCCCCATCTCTTTAAACATGTGCCTTTTTTTGCCTTGATAGTAAAATTAAAAAGTTTCTTTTCCTTTATTGCAGGTAAAAATTTTTAGTTTTATTGATTGGGTTTTTTAACAAAGTTCACTCGATACTGCAATTAAAGCAGATTATTTAGAGAACAGGTCAAGCTGACTTTATTAAGAGAAAATAATTATTTCATTAACTTTTTAGCTCCCAATGTCCTTAAGTCTGCATATCATCCTTAACAGAGCGATCCCTCTGCAAAGCCCCTTAGGGACCCTGGGACGTATGAGTACGTCCAGGGTCCTTAAGTGGTTAATGTTTATCCTATTTGTCCTATTCAAAAATATCTTGTTATAAATAGTCTTTTATTCTTGCTAATTTTATTGTGAGTGTCCATAAGGTCATTTTTGCTGGTTTTTGGGTCAGGCTACTGTTAAAAGGGTGCCAGGGTTGCCAATAGGGCAGTACTCCTGTCAGTGGCCCTAATCAAAAAGGGGCCCAGTGATATGTTAAAAATAGGAACTAGTAATGGGTGGGTGTCCCATTTGATTTAGCTGCATGGGGCCCTGAAATGGTTAATAGATGACTGATGGCACCCCTGCCTACTGCTGCACCCCCTATAACTATGGCATTGCCAGTTGAACCTCCATATTCCCTGTTGGGATGTTCTTACTGCCACTATATATATGACATTTTCTTGGGCCCTGGTGAAAAAAGTGATAGGGGGCTCCTGCCAGTTACCATGTGTCATTTCCAATAACGGTGTCTTCTTATGTGTCAAAGGGGCCCTGTGGCAGCTGCTAGCACTGCACCTCCTTTAGCTACGCTGTCCTCATCTTTTTTAGTTAGCCATTAAAAGGAATGAATTCTTGTAGCCAATTTTTTTCTGTGACTCTTAGAGCCAAATTTTCTTCACTAAGTTGTACTACGTATCCATTTTATCATTATGGATGCTAATTTCAGCTTCTCCTCACCTGTATGGGTATAAATATTAACCAGAACATCTTCTCCCATTGACTTTAATGGGGTTCAAAGTTCGGCTCCAGTTCGACTCGAACTTCGAACCGAACTTCTCAAAATTCGAGGTTCTACTCGAACTCGAACTTTTTAGGGTTCGCTCATCACTAGCTGCCACTCTTCCAAGGCCAATTAATGACCAGCACTTCTTTGTCCCCAAATGAGTACTTCTTCTCAGCAGGAGAGAAAGTCAAACTTCTGTTAAGAGAACTGCTCTGGCCTTTATCAAGGAAGCCTCGTCTTCTAAATAAAAGGACTTCTCCATGGCTAGACTATACAGCACTGTCGCCACAGCGAAAGTGTAATTCAGCTGATCTTCATCAAGGGTCCAAAAGAGGGGTTGTTGCCCTACTTATTCAGTGAGACAATAGGCCCCACTGGGGTAGAAAAATGTATCATTCATGAATCCAATGAATCATTGGATAGCTCGAAGGCAGATGGGTGGGTATTTTAAAAACAGCGTTGGTATCAGGTCTTTTTTGTGACTTTGAGCGAGACTTGTATCCAGGAATGGCGGTGCAAAAAATAAAAAAAAGCATTTTTGATTTAACACAGAAATGGTTTTCACAAAGGCTAGAACTAGAGATGGGCGAATCGATTCTAACGAAGTGGAATTTTTTTAGATTTCGGGAAAAACTTCGATTTGAACGAAGTCAAAGTTTGGGGTGATTCGCGTGAATGAAGGTTGTTTTTAATTAAAAAATGGCTGCGGCACAGGGCGTTACATGGGGAAAAAAAGTCTGGGAGAAAGAAAGGCGTAGCAAAATGACTGTGCAGAGATGAACCCAATCAGAAAACGGCGGGATCCTGTGACATACCGCATTATAATTTGGGGGACGACGCTGGCGTACCCCATGTTCTCACGTGCTGTGTAGGGAAGCTGCTGTGTGATATCTCATACAAAAAAAAATAACTTTTATACGGGTTTTTTTTGGGGGGGTGTCACAGCTTGTCTCAGAGACTGCTTCTTTTTACCGTTTAATTTTGTTTTTGTGGGGTATTGGGAAATTTGAAGTCCATGTGCGTAAAATTTCAGCTGATATAATTTAAATGCATCTACTTTTTCTCGAGCCATTGAATAGCAAGGGTTATCAACCCTGTTGCTTTTATTTCAGTTAAAGAAAAGCTTTTTTACAATCCAAAACCAATTAATTTTTGGTTGCTCATTTTTTTTTGCACAATTTAGCTCCAGGGGATAAAAAGCTTGTTCTGCTGTTGTGGTCACAAAAAAGAAACGGTTGTTTTTCAATGCCAAAAAAGAAATTTTGGTTGTAGCAAAAATTTCATATCCAAAGGTTAATTAAAAGTTTTTTGTTGTTGGCTCCGTAAAATACACCCCTTTTTTAACACGCTACAAATGGTAATTTTTGGGAGCAATTTCTTTTGCGCAATTTACATCCAAGGGTTAACTTAGTTTTTTCTTCAGTTGTATTCAGTAAAAGAAACTTTTTTTTTTCAACGCCAAAAAAAAAATTTTTGGGCTGTGAAAATTCTATCCAAAGGTTTAAATTTATGAGTTTTTTGTTGTTGTGCCCCTTAAAATAATGCGCTTTAAGAGCTCAAAGTGGTAATTTTTGGCAGAATTCTTTTGCGAAATTTAACCCAAGGGTTAACTAAGTTTTTTTTCTGCAGTTGAATCGAAAAAGAAACGTTCCCTTTTTCCGGGCCCATTTGGGGCGCAATTTATACCAAGGGTTACCCAAGTTGTTGTGGGTCATTTGGAGTAAAATACAGGATGTGTTTTATCATATACAGATTATTCATTAAACAGGGTTGTACATTTTAAACAAACAGTATTTCAGACAGAGGGGTGCAGGTTTTTCACTGTTGGCAGTGGCACAAACATTCCTGGAGCAGGCAAGGTCGCAGCATAGAAAGGGGGACGTGCAGCAGGGGTCACTTGGTGAGGCCCAACTGCCGGTGTCATCTAGCGGCCGTGTGTTGTTCAGCAACCCAATGGTTTTTGTTTGGGTTTGATAGGTCATCCACTTCCCCCGTGACATTGACAACCCCAGCCAAGAGTCGGTGGGAACATCAGAAAAACCCCTTAGTTTGCATGGCTCGGGAGTGGGTAGCGGCCCTCACCTGTCCTCAAACCCCCCTGTCCCTCCGGTTCCCTCAGCAGAATCTACTATGTGGTCTGGGCCAGGGCCCCTATACAGCGGGTGAAAATTTGAGGAGGGCAGTCAGCAGCTATTTTTGGGAGGGAAGAAAAAGGGGCCCAAAAACCCCCCCCTTCTTGCATGGCGGCAAAGTATGATGTAAAGAGTGACATGGGAGATCATTTTTTGTGAGGAGTCAGCCCCGCATACCAAGACCGGTGTGAGGACAGCAGTGACGGAAACAAAATTAATGATGATTAGCCGACCGCACTTGGGAGCCCGGTGAAGCAAGGGCTTCATCTCATAGGAGAAAAAGGGGGTCAGCTTGCGTGTAGGCAGCGGCGCAGCCAGCAAGTGGGTTGTGTGACGTGAGTCAGCAGGGTAGGAGTGTGAGGTAAGGCCAAGCGGCCACGGGGTAGGAAAAAACCCCCTTTCCCGGTCCAAAAAAAGTAGGGACAGGGGCCAGGAGGGGCCCGGGGAGGGCGGCAAGTAGTCACTCAGTGCGGGGCGTTGGTGGTAAAATCAGATATCGGGGTGTGGCAGTTCCTTGATTTAAGACCTGGAGGGCCCAATTGGGGCAGAAAGCAAGCGTGGCCAGGGAGCTAACGTTGGACCACGGCCCTGCGTCAAACACAGCAGCGTCACCATCCGGGGGGCCCGGGAGAAACGTGGCTCAGATGTGGGGGTCCTCCTGCCCGCCCCCAGCAGACAGTGCCCGTGGGACGATGCCATTGCGCCAGCAAGGCTCCAACACCCCTTTTCAGAAGGGGGCTGTTTCTTTTGCCATTCTCCTGGTCCAGATGCACTCTGCCACCCCAGTTAGAAGATCGCGGATCTGGGCAGCTAATGGATGTGTGGGGCCCCAACTTGCCAGTTTGCATGGAGAAGGTCCCGCCCGGCAAGTGTGTGGCATCAGAGGGGGTTTTTAGGCGGCGGGGGCCCTCGTTACCCAAGGAGAACCGCTTGCCACGGGGAAAGTTCAATGGTTGCCCCTTTTCAAGATGAATCAGGCGTGGACGGCCCGGGTTTCCACACACCAAGCCTTAGGCGTCGATTTAAAACAGCCATGACGCCTCACCCAAAAATTTGAGAAATGAGTCTGGGTTCAAATACCTGCTCACCACTACTCTGGGTGCCGCCCCCCCGCCTGATGCCACACTTGCTGCGTTCTCCCTTGCCTACCACCTCTTTACCCGGGATGGTTTTGCCACCCCCCTCCACACTCTGCATTGTGCCACTTTGACCTTGCTGCTGCTGTGGCTGTGCCATGAAACCCACACACTCTGTCATTGTGACTGTCTGACCTATGCTGTTTTTGCTACCCCCAAAAAAGTATTTTTGCCACTGTTGACCTCATGTGCTGCGTGGGTGCTGCCCCAACCCGCCCTCTGTATTGTGCATTCTGTGGCCTACTCCTGTTTTTGACCCCAGAATGTCTTGTCCACTCTCTGACCCCATGCTGTACTGGGGGGCGCCCTGACCCACGCCTTTCAAATTTTGCCCCTCTCTGACCCCTGCTGTTGCGTGGCTGCTGCATGACCTACCTCTCTTCATTGTGCCACTCTGTGGCACACTCCTGTTTTTGCCACCTCCAGAATGTCATTGTGCTACTGTCTGACCTCATGCTGCTGCTGTGGCTGCTGCGTGACCTCCACACTTGTCATTGTTTCCACCGTTTTGACCTCATGCTGCTGCTGTGGTGCTGCCGTGACCTGCACACTCTGTCATTGTGCCACTTGTCTGACCTCATGCTGCTTCTGTGGCTGCTGCTGTGACCTACACACTCTGTCATTGTGCCCCCTGTCTGAACCCCATGCTGCTGCTGTGGCTGCTGCCGGGGACCTACACACTGTGTCATTGTGCCACTCTGTGGACTACTCCAGGTTTTGCCACCCCCGAATGTCATTGTGCCACTGTCTGACCTCATGCTGCTGCTGTGGCTGCTGCCGTGACCTCCACCCCTCTGTCATTGTGCCACTGTCTGACCTCATGCTGCTGCTGTGGCTGCTGCTTTGACCTACACACTCTGTCATTGTGCCACTGTCTGACCTCATGCTGCTGCCGTGACCTACACTCTGTCATTGTGCCACTCTGTGGACTACTCCTGTTTTTGCCACCTCCAGAATGTCATTGTGCCACTGTCTGACCTCATGCTGCTGCTGTGGCTGCTGCCGGGGACCTCCACACCCCAGTCCCTTGTGCCACTCTGTGGCCTTACTCCTGTTTTTGCCACTTCCAGAATATCATTTTGCAGCTGTCTGACCTCATGCTGCTGCTGTGGCTGCTGCTGTGACCTACACACTCTGTCATTGTACCACTCTGTGGCCTACTCCTGTTTTTGCTATGTCCAGAATGTCATTGTGCCACTCTCTGACCTTATGCTGCTGCTGTGGCTGCTGCTGTAACCTACACACTCTGTCATTGTGTCACTCTGTGGCCTACTCATGTTTTTGCCACCTCCAGAATGTTATTGTGCCACTGTCTGTCCTCATGCTGCTGCTGTGGCTGCTGCCGTGACCTACACACTGTGTCATTGTGCCACTCTGTGGCCTACTTATGTTTTTTCCACCTCCAGAATGTCATTGTGCAGCTGTCTGACCTCATGCTGCTGCTGTGGCTGCTGCTGTGACCTACACACTCTGTCATTGTACCACTCTGTGGCCTACTCCTGTTTTTGCTACGTCCAGAATGTCATTGTGCCACTCTTGACCATATGCTGCTGCTGTGGCTTCTGCTGTAACCTACACACTCTGTCATTGTGCCACTCTGTGGCGTACTCCTTTTTTTGCCACCTCCAGAATGTCATTGTGCCACTGTCTGGCCTCATGCTGCTGCTGTGACTGCTGCTGTGACCTACACACTGTGTCATTGTGCCCCTCTGTGAACTACTCCTGTTTTTGCCACCTCCAGAATGTCATTGTGCCACTGTCTGACCTCATGCTGCTGCTGTGGCTGCTGCCGTGACCTCCACACTCTGTCATTGTGCCACTGTCTGACCTCATGCTGCTGCTGTGGCTGCTGCTTTGACCTACACACTCTGTCATTGTGCCACTGTCTGACCTCATGCTGCTGACGTGACATACACTCTGACATTGTGCCACTCAGTGGACAACTCCTGTTTTTGCCACCTCCAGATGTCATTGTGCCACTGTCTGACCTCATGCTGCTGCTGTGGCTGCTGCCGTGACCTCCACACTCAGTCATTGTGCCACTCTGTGGCCTACTCCTGTTTTTTCCACATCCAGAATATCATTTTGCAGCTGTCTGACCTCATGCTGCTGCTGTGGCTGCTGCTGTGACCTACACACTCTGTCATTGTACCACTCTGTGGCCTACTCCTGTTTTTGCTATGTCCAGAATGTCATTGTGCCAAATCTCTGACCCTTTTGCTGCTGCTGTGGCTGCTGGGTGGGAACCTACACACTCTGTCATTGTGTCACTCTGTGGCCTATTCATGTTTTTGCCACCTCCAGAATGTTATTGTGCCACTGTCTGTCCTCATGCTGCTGCTGTGGCTGCTGCCGTGACCTACACACTGTGTCATTGTGCCACTCTGTGGCCTACTTATGTTTTTTCCACCTCCAGAATGTCATTGTGCAGCTGTCTGACCTCATGCTGCTGCTGTGGCTGCTGCTGTGACCTACACACTCTGTCATTGTACCACTCTGTGGCCTACTCCTGTTTTTGCTTCGTCCAGAATGTCATTGTGCCACTCTCTGACCTTATGCTGCTGCTGTGGCTGCTGCTGTAACCTACACACTCTGTCATTGTGTCACTCTGTGGCCTACTCTTGTTTTTGCCACCTCCAGAATGTCATTGTGCCACTGTCTGTCCTCATGCTGCTGTGGCTGCTGCCGTGACCTACACACTGTGTCATTGTGCCACTCTGTGAACTACTCCTGTTTTTGCCACCTCCAGAATGTCATTGTGCCACTGTCTGACCTCATGCTGCTGTGGCTGCTGCCGTGACCTACACACTCTGTCATTGTGTCACTCTGTGGCCTACTGATGTTGCCACCTGAGCCCTCAGCTTGTTTTTTTCCAGCTGGCGCTGCCATAACTTTATCAGGCTACATTCCCCCTTCAGTTTTTTGGTCAGGTTTGCCCTCTTAAGTGCCCAGGGAATTTTAGAGTGAAGCGATTCTAAGAGCGGTGGCAGTCATATGCGTGTCATACTAAAACACAACATTGTATGAAGACCAAACCAAGCTCCCTCTGCATTTTTAAGCATGGCACAACGTTCTACAGCACCCTACAGGCTCTGTGCAGCCTGGAAATAGCTGTTTTTTAACGCGATTCGTCCCGAAGTAACTCGGAGCGAAACAAATTTTGTCGGAAAATTCAGTGAAGTCTGTGAATTGAATTTTTGAGAAATTCACCCAACTCTAGCTAGAACCCGATGGAAATGGACACAATGGCACCCAAGCTCTGAGTACACCAGAATACATTCATGGAGCAAGCCCTGAAATATGTCATTCACAAATACCTGGAAAACAGAATGGGTGTTACAGAGGCCAAAAGGCATAACAAGATATTCTAAATGGCCATCTCAGGTGTTAAACGCGGTCTTGCATTCATTCCCATTTCGGGTGCAGATGAGATTATATGACAAAAACTTTAAGATTCTTAGTTCACATGTTTTGATCAAACATGCTTAAGCCACCCCCGGCTACTAACGGGATCTCAAGGCGGGTGTTCCTACTAGAGTCAAATTCATACTTCTTATTGGGTCAACAGACCTCCATAATGCAGAGAGAGAAAAAAAAAAGCACTAGCCTTGCAAGCATACTGCACTGATATAACAACCTGTGGAAGTGGGCGGGGTGCAAGAGACCAAAATGGAGGCATCTATTCCTCCCTGTATAAATTAAAAGCAATATATGCCAAATACAACATATAGTTCTGCACAAAAAAACATTTCTGAAAAACACAATGTGAACCTGGGTGCCACTGGCATGGTTGCGGCATATAAAAAATAAAAAAAGCACCAGCCCAGGGGTGGCTTAAGCATTTTTTGATCAAAACATGTGAGATAAGAATCTCAAAGTTTTTTTCATATATTGTAGATAGCATAAATGCTTCCTTAGAGGTTTCCAGATGAGATTATAAGCACCTCAGTTATCAAGTTTGGAGAAAACGTTTGTGCCTCAGATATAATTGAAGAGCTCAGAAATGAATAGTAGTGGGTAGTTGTTTTTGATAGTGATTTTATTAAGAGCCCTATTTTCCAGCAGGGCCACAAGGACTCATCCTTTTTCTCAACAAAGAAGAATTCCACTCCTGCAGGAGGAGGAAGATTTGTGGATGAAGCCCTTCTTTAGATTCTCCTTATTGTAGGCTGACATGGCTTCCATTTCAGCCTGGGACAGAGAGTACACCCTGCCGCGAATAGGTGTAGTGGCTTCTCCTTGTTGACATACCTAATGTCGCTCAGCAAAGTGGACATCAATGCAGGTGGCCAGAGGGATAAGGTCATCCAGGTTGATTGTCAGTTCACTGCCAACAAGCTTGTCTTTTATGCGACCAGCCAGGTCTTCCCAGAAAGTGGCTATACGTGCCTCATTGTACCAGGCCAACTCTGATCATAGGGTCCAGAACTATACTTCTTACTGGCTCACAGTTGAATCACCCTGACGATGCCGGAGGAGAGGCAGCTGAATAAGGAAGACCTGGTTCTTTAAATACCTTGTGAAAGAAAGCTAAGAAGGCTGGGAAAAAGTTGCGTTCGTCACACCAAAGGGGAGTGAACCAGGTTAGGGCTTTAGCAGAGAGCAGAGAGATAATGAATGCCACTTTTGAGCAGTCCGAGAAGAACTGGTGGACCAGGACCTCACAGTGTATTGCGCATTGATTAAAAAGCCCACAGCAGGTTTTTTTTTATTATTCAAATGCTTTTATTGTAGAAACTCATGAACGATACAGAAAACACAACCTTCATAGAGGTTACACAATATATCAATTAAGCAGTACATTAACCAAGGACCTGATAGCTTAATTCCTGAGCGGCCACTTAAGAAGGCCCATACAATAACATCCAATGTTGTAGTGGCCAGAGGGGGAAAAAAAAAAAAAAAAGGGGGAGGAGAGAGTGCGGGTGTGGATGGGAAGCAGGGAGGGGAGAGAGAAAGGAAAGGAAGAGACGACCAAGGGCAGGGCGAGAGACCACATATGTTTATACCTTGATCTGCAACCTAAGCGCAGAGTGAAGGACAATTGTCTCACTTCGAGGTCCGGGACTGGGGCCGCACCCTCATGGGGGGGGGCCC